>PPOL03000067.1:0-56424 GCA_003708905.3 Monosporozyma siamensis
CCATTGGAACAGCTGTCCTATAAGTCATCTCGACGCGTAAAATAGAATAAAATAAAATCGAATAAAATGCAAAACGCCAAAACCAAGCCCTAACAAACCCCAACCCCAAAAACAAACAAACCCGGGGGTTACCCGCACCAGCCCCCCCACTATAAAAGGCAGCGCGGAAGGAAGAATTCGCTTCTGTCGTCTGCCGCTGCTGCCACACTGCGGCGCGAGAGGACCAGGCCGTCAGGCGACAGCCTAGGAAATAATAATAATACTAATACACACAGCAGCACACATGTCAAATTCCCAGTGGATTCAACCTGCCATGTCCACTGGAGCCGTAGTTGTGCTGATATCAACACCCAAATATCATAGTTGTGGGGTTGTCCCCCGTAGTTTGCTCCCTGTGCGACGGTGGTTAACAGTGGTCGCCACAGGGCGGGGCCTCATCTATGAACAGTTCTTCTTCTTGTCGTATTCTTTCTCTCTCTCTTGCAAGCTAGGAGCTTACAGCAGTGCCTTGTCCCAATTGCTATGTAATACACGCAAGGGTTACCCTCCCCTTTGAAAAATTGTTACTGTTGAAATTTTATCTTCGAGATGAGAAGAACCTTCTTAAAAGCACTGCATTTTTTTTGATCTCCTACCCACCTATAATAGCAACCCCATCTCACTGCAATTAATAATGGCAGATGTTCAAGGGCCAATGTCCACTTACACAGAAATTAGCCATTTTTATCAAAATTATCTCAATTTAGACAATCAAAATGAAAAATTATTATATCAACCAACTTTAAATAAAATTAATATTCAATTAAATAATAATAAAGCTATCTTATGTGACTTGTTCAAATGGCAGTCCGTGACCACACCAGGGGAATATGTCGAATCCTTGACGGGCGAAGATGGTATTATTTTCAAAATTACCCCCAAACAACATGAATTGGCCCTACAATGGTCCACTGATGCAAAATTAAATTATATTAAAATCGCCCAATGTTTGGTCAGGGGAAAACAAAATAAATTCATTGCAATATTGAATGAAAGGTCTGCTATGTTGGATATCATTTCCATGTTTATTGACCAACCTCATTTGAATCCCGACTGGTATCAATGGTGGGTTAAAGATCCATTGTTAAGATTGAATCTAATTAATAATCTAATCGATTCAATTCAATCTATTATCACTACATCCATTCAAACCAAACAATTAAATGACTTGGTCTTTCTCTCGAAGACGCTCAAATTGATAACTAATTTAATTTTAAATTATAATAAATGTTTAAATTTTAATACGGTATTGAAATGGTTTGAAAAAATCGGTAACTGGTTGGAATTTATTCATTCTGATTTGATTTTAATCTTACCACAGGTCCCATACTCTATCTTATCACAATTGATCTCTTTAATAAATTTTAATTCTTTATTGTTTTTAGGATTTGATAGTTCGTTACAATCATTTAATGTTCAAGAATCAAATTTTTTCAATGACTCCACAAAATTTATTCAATTACAAAATGTAATTGACACTAGTTTATCAAATAATGCTCTCGCATCATATTGTTGGTCTTGTATTCTTTTCTATAAGTCTGTTCTATTGGAAGATAATACAAATGATCCCTTCTTATTAGATTATAATAAAGAATACTCAAATGTTTCTCTATCTACAATGTCTAAATTATTTGCTCATAGAGCTGAAAATTTAAATGTGTTTCAAGTTTTAACTGATATGACATTAGCATTAAATACAGATTTAATGTATCCAATCATTATGACCTCTTTTATTGGATTTTTATTAAATTTTATACCATTAAATTTACAAACTACTAAAATGATACAATCAATCCTATTAGAAACACCAACACAATTCGTAGAAGAATTCTTATCAAATGATATCTTTACACAAAAATTTACAATCTTAAAGGCAAATTTACCATTAGTAGAAGAAGCATTATTACCATTTATTAATTTAATTATGACATTAACCGATTTTGCAAATTTTGAATTGAAAACTTTAACCACTTTTGCAACAAGATTAAAATTAAATGATGGTGATTATGATCTATTTGATGATAATTTTAATCTTCCGTTATCTAATACATCTGATTTAATCGTGACAAAGAATGAAATTTTAGTGAAACCACCATTTGAATTGGATACAAATGTGTTAATGCCAATTCCCAAAAATACAAAGGGTCAATTATTACAAGTTTCATCATCAATGGCTCTTACCTCTACCTCCACAACAGAAAAATCTTTAATAAATGGTGAGACTACTACTCAAGACAATAACACACAAAATGATGATTTAATTATCTTCTCCATCAAATATAATGGTTGGTCACTTATTGGTCGTATTTTACAAAATGTGTCTACTTTATATTTTAATAATGGTAATAATCTTGACCATATTACAAAACAGTTAATGTTATCTATTATTAAATTGGTTTCAACCGTAGTAGATCCTGAATCAATCGATTTGGAACGTAGTCAAGAAATTTTACAATCAATGTCAAGACAAATTACCACAGATAATGAAGATATCATTTCAATTATTTTCAAAATTTATGAAATTGCATTAAATAAGAGAGATTATCAAGTTTTAGTCCAATGTTCTCATTTCACTAATTTATTAGTATCATATTATCCAAATCAAGTTTGGTCTTATTTAATTCGTTCCACTCTTTTAGAAAAATATGGTAAGACCGGGCTAATTAGTACTATCTTGGGGACTATTGAATTACCTAATGGGAAATATGATTTTACAGTTAATTTAACTAAATTAATTAATTTATTAATTGAAAATTCTATATCAGATAATAATAATACTACTCCAATAAGGACCAAAATTGATCTTTTACAAAAATTTACTATACATTTCATTCATGTCTTTGAAAATTTCCAATTTTGGGAATTTAATAATATTAATGATAAATTTAAATTATGTTTAAATTTAACTCAATTTTTCTCTGCCGTTTTATATAACGTTTATGGTATTGATCCAGATTGTAAACCAGGTGAAAAAGTGACAAATGTATTAGCTGAAGTGGCTGAAATTATAATTGCTTTCTTCCTTGAAAATCAAAGTACTGATTCATACACTACAAAATCATTATTGGCTATATTAACCACTTATACGGAAGAAGAATATTCTACTTATGGGAATAATACATTTATGGATGAATATGATGAAATGATTCTTTCTACATTTAAATTGACTAATTTATTTATCTCAATTAGACAATTTTTAAAATTATCTCCAAGTGTCTTAGAACAAAATATTTTCACTAAAGCATCTTCATTAGTCCAATTATACATTACTAATCCAAACTTGAAAAGACCAATTATGGATCTATTTATCGATTTGATTAGTATGTCATGGAATGATCAAAATCCATTCTTATTATCTTATCTGGGTGAAACTAATGCAATGGAATTTTTAGATACTGTGTCTAGAGATTTAAAATCAGATTTAAATGATTTCAAATTGCTAAGAGCTATTTATATCTTCATTGGTATATTATTACAAAGTAAACAAGATGGATTGGCAGTTTTATTCTTAACTGGTAACGTGGTGGTTAATCCCTCAGTGAAAAATAATAAAGAAGTTAAAGCTAACACAAATATTGATGTCGAGTCTGATAAATCTATTATTAGTATATTGAAATCAAATGCACTTAAAATGAACCAATATCCAGAATACGTTTCATGTGCTTTATTAGATTGTATTTCATTTGCATTTAATTCGTGGTTACATTCCAAAAATTTAAAGAATGA
This sequence comes from Monosporozyma siamensis, assembly GCA_003708905.3. Taxonomy (NCBI): domain Eukaryota; kingdom Fungi; phylum Ascomycota; class Saccharomycetes; order Saccharomycetales; family Saccharomycetaceae; genus Monosporozyma; species Monosporozyma siamensis. Next base: position 3,766 of record PPOL03000067.1, read on the forward strand.
TTTGAAATTTATTGATAAATTAGTTGAAAAATTTAATTCTTTCAAACCTCAGCTTTCTACAATTATTCCACCGGAGGATGTTAATTCAGTGGTTCAAGAATATAGATCAATCTCTCGTATTTTGGAGATTTTTGCATTATACTTATACGTTTGTCCTGAAAAGACATCTCCTGTGTATAAATTATTGGATGATAAAGATCTTTATAACAAGATCAAACCATTTTTTGATTATTCTAAAGATGAAAGAATAACACAAGAATCATTAATTGATAAATTTAATACCACATATCCAAAATTCCCATTAAACAAATTTAGATTAACAAAATTATCCAAATCTGATAATAAATTTCAATATGGTATTTTTGACATTGAATTAATGAACAAAATTTTCAAGACTGATCCTCATTGGCTTGGTTTTAATGTCGAAGGTGAACAAGGGTTAATTTATTCAGTGCAACAGATAGCATCACATATTGAATATAATCATTGCAAAGTTATGGCTGCTAAGGCTTGGGGTGCATTAATCACATCATATATAAAGACTAATGGTGCTCCTAATAGTAGTTTTATTGATATTGTGACTCGTTTCTTGGAAATTAATACACAAGTAGAGAGTGGTAAAGATTCATTTTCACAATTGTATCATGAAAGAATTGAATTAATTTTTTACATTTTATATTCTTTCCAAAAATCTGGTAATCATGTATCTGATGGGAAATTGGTAGAAATTTTACAACTTTTAATTACCACTTTTAAATCGAATGAAATTAACTATTTGAATACTGTTTCTAATTCATTGAGAAATACTGGTTATAGAGCAATTATTCGTTCTGTTTTAATTGTATTAAGCTTGGTCCAGGACTCTGCGAAATTTATCGAGCTGGCATCTGACCAATTATTGGAATTTTTCGAATGGGCATTCTCAAAAGGAATGTACATAATCTTCCATAGGATATTATCTGATATTTCAAACACTTTTAGTTTACAAAAGGAATTCGCTTTGTTATTGATTGATGAAAAGATTCAAGATGTTTCCTTGTTACTTTCATTATTTACTAAGATTAAATCATTTAACCCATCTGAACATTTCAATAACATCTTAGCTTCCTCATTATATGAGACCGGTACAATCAAAGTCATATTGAATTTATATTCGAATGCTCATTTATTAGCTTCTAGTACTGAACCATTACTTGGTAATTTGTCTTTAAACATTATTGCTGAGTTGTGTACCATCTCAGAAGTGGCTGATAAATTCATTCGTAATGGTTTGTTTGTGGTACTGCTAGAAAGTCCCATGTCTAATTTGATCCAAAAGGGTAAGATAAGGTCTGAATATGATCCAAGATTACATAATATTTGGAGTAATGGATTACTTTCCATCATGTTACTTCTTCTAAGTACATTTGGTAACAAGACTCTACCTGAAACATGCCTTTTCTTGAACTATTTTGATAAACAAATAGAAAGTTCAATTTCTAGTTGGACTGATAGTAAATTAGCAGTCTCTACAGCATTAATCAGAGAAACTTCACAATTAATTATGCTTCAAAAGATGTTAGAAATGTTAAATTATCGTAAATATTTAAGAGATAATGGAAGATTTGATGGCAAGAACGAAAATGAACCACTTGGGTTGATTCCTGGATTAGATGAAGATTATGAAAGATCTGATTTATATGATACATTGGGGAACCTTTTAACACACCCCAAATATCTAAATTCCAGAATTGTGGCTGTGACTATCGAGGAGAAGGAGCAATTAGATAACGAGTTGCTACGGGGGAAACTTGTTAGCCAGATCAATAATGATATTAAAGAATTACAACAGTCGTTAGTGAGTGATTTGTAGTTTTAAAAGCATAATTTGTATATAAAAACTAGATTTAATAAATATTTTATCAATTGCATACTTTTACAGATTGTGATTTCAATATTGATAGTAACTTTTGCTTACAGATTGCTTGTAATTGCTGTTTGGATATTGCAATGCTCGTTTAATAGCTGAAAAAAATAGCTATGCAGATGAAATTCTTTGATATTACAGTAAAGGCTACCAAACAAGAGTGACAAAGAACGCTTATAGGAGGTGATTAACCACATATAATAGTCATACACAGTTGCTAGTGAACATTGACAAGAACACACATTAATATTATCTGCTGTTGATTTATTAGAAAAGAAATTAAACACTACGTATTGAAACAATTATAAGGGAATAAAATAGCCGACATCTAAGTGCTTGCATGTAATGATATGACTAAACCAACTATAGTTCTATATGGGTTAACCATATATTTAATATACATAACCATTGTGAGTGGAATTGCTGCTTTATTGAAAGCCCTCTTCATTTTAGGGTGTTGTTACAGTTGTTTTCGATTAATGTTTGTTACTTTTGAACAGAAACCCTATCGCCAACCAAGACTGTTGAATAAGATGAAATATTCACATTGTTTTTCAGAGCCAAATGATACCGCCTCATATGTCTTTGATAAGCATCCAGAGATTTCTGCTGAATTGCAAGAAATAGTCCATTGGATTATCCAAGATTTTGTCATGTCATGGTTTGAAAGAATTGACCATGACCCCAATTCACAGTTCCCCAAGGAATTGAACAAAGTTTTATTGAGAGCAATTAATAATGTTACAAACCAATTGAATAACTGTGATATGGTTAATTTACTTTTAGTCAAACTAGTTCCATTGATAACTTTACACTTTAATTCTTTCACCAAAGCTAAACGAACCATTATAGAAGCAATTGCAGAAAGGCATCATTCTAAACCTCATATTCCGGAATCTCGACTGGTTATAGAATATGAAAGAATAAATAAACTTCATTCTGCAATTAACATTGATCCTGAAAATTTTGAAAGAGGAGTTGAAACACATCTAAGGAAGACTGTCACTAAATTACTCCCATTTCTTATATCCCCCAAAGAGTTAGAGTCTCCCCTTGTGTCCACTTTATTACGAGAAATCCTCACGACGAATATTTTTATCCCAATCGTAATGAAATATAGTGAACCAGATAATTGGAATTTAGCCTTTGTGGCTCTCTCTAGAAAAGTGTTAAAGGAAAGAAATCAAATTCATCAAGTACGAAGAATCTTAATGAAAGAGATACAAGAACCACAAGAAATAAATGATTACGATGATGTATCTAAGATTGAAAATTGTTCAATTGATTTTGATTTAAAAATCAACTCTTCGAATAAAGAATTCGAAACTTATCTTCGACAATTAAGTTTATTAAATTCTTACAGTGATATCCGCAGCACTAAATTTGCTTTAATGATTAAATTATTGAAATTGAAAAATCAATATTCTGATGCTGATAAAATGGTCAAGATGTCAAAGGATAAAGAAATCTTACAAAAAAGATTAGTAATCTCCTTGAATATGTTAGACACAAAATTGAAATATATCGAACCCAGAATTAATGTCTCCTCTCAAGAAGAATGGGATAAAGGGATATTAGAAGAATTAGAAGAACTAGTGTTTTCCATGAAGTTAAATTCTTTATTTCTTCATGATAAATTATGTGTTTCATTCTTTCGCAGATTTTTAACTATGAATAATTTCACAGAAGCATTAACATATTTGGATTTCCGTCTGCTTGTGGATTCATTTAGGAATCCACTAGAAGATATATCCAACCAAGAAATATTAATCGAATTTTCTGCAACTGAATTATCATATTTATTAAAGGTGAAAGAACAATTTTTAAGTGGTACCAATTTAGAGTATATGACAGCTTTGGATGAAGGTTTAGTTAAAAATATTGAATTATTTATAAATAATCAAAAATTAGAATTGACAGAAGCCTTTTATCTTGCTAGGAAAAGTGTGTTTTTATTACAAAATCAAGCAGAACTTGTCCTCTCGAATAAATATTTCCCACAATTTAAAAGATCTAATATTATTCTTAAGATGATTACAGCTCCAGAATTTACCTCAACACAAGTTTATGCACAATATTTTTCATCTTATGAAACCTCATCATCATTGAGAAATAGTAATATTGAAAACTCCAAAAAGAGAAATGTCAGTACTGTGGTAATGTTTGCTAATCCAGATATTAATGAAGCTCTTCAAGAAATTGTAAATGGTGGTGATAAATACGATATTAGAAACGGTGAGATTCAAGAAAATGAAGAAAGAAGGAGCAGTAGTAACAGGTCTATTGGTGCTTCTAATTCTCTCTTTTCTGAATCCCCATCAATGAATTCCATAGAGCAAAATACAATGTCTGCTGGGCTTGATAAGGAGAAAATAAGGGCTGATGATATAATATATGAAAGTAATGTTGAATTAATGAATAATGACTCTAATGATAATCTTACATCTAATTATATTAGTGACACAATAAACGATAACCGTTACGATTTTGTCACTTTAAAGAATGAAATGTATCAATTAAGCGTAAATATTGAACAAATCACCAAGGAATTGGATCTTTTAAAACATCTTATATTGAAAGCTGATTTAATGGATAATAAGCAACAACTAAAATTATTAAAGAAATCACAACGGTCATTGACTCGTGATCTACAAAAGAAGGAATTATTAAGACAACAATTAACCATTCAAGAAAATGCTAATAGTTTATACAAGAATACCACATTGCATATTAATTATTATTATATTAATTCTCAAATTAGTAATATGCGTGATGTTGTCTTTTATATTATTAATGTGGATCATGTTTATAATCAACAAGCTACATCATGGGAAATTCCAAGACGTTATAGTGAATTTTATGATTTGAACAAATATTTAAAGAGAACTTATCCGAAGTTTCTTGCTTCAGATTCTATTAAGAAATTATTTCCACCTAAGATTAATGTTTCATGGAAATTTACTTCTACATTAAAAGATGTTTACGATGATAGGCAAAGACGATTTGCCATATATTTAACAAAGTTGTTAGAATATTCAGAAGTATGTGAAGATGATGTGTTTCGTAGATTTTTGACTGATGCTGTGAAATTTCAAGTACAATTACCAAAACATAGTGCTAGTATCCCCGGAGGAATTAAAAATAGTGTTAATGGAAATCAATTACTTGTTGAAAGAACTTTATCTCAACCATCTTCAGAAACCTCATCACAAATTAGTGGTGGGGGTAATACGACAAGTGATGAAATATCGATTGAATCAGTGAGAAAAAATGTAAAAACCGATTCAATATCACACAAAAATGCAAATGTCACTAATGCTTCCTTTTTGAAACCAATTTGTGATCTTTTCATTTCTCTATTTTCATTAAATAAATCCAATTCGCTGTGGTTGAAAGGGGGTGCAATAATATTAGTGTTACAACAATTATTTGGTAGTACCATTGAGAAATATATCAAAGATAGTATAATGAGAATGCAAACACCAGAGAATGTCCATGATTATTTAGTAAGATTTAAATCAATGTTATGGGGGGAAGGTGGATATTTTGAAAGAAGGCGAAACAGAAAAGATGTTGTGGAAAGGACTCATCTCGAGAAGAAGAAGACAAGAAAAGATTCAAGGTTGTTATTGATGATGTTATTTGTCGAGACCTGTGGTAAAGTTGTTGGACGTAAACCTTCACAAGAGGCGGGTTCCAAGATACATGAATTAGTTCAAATTCGTTGTCTGAATGCATCATTGTTGTTGGAAATCATTGATGCTGTGTTGGATGATGTTTTTTTCCAAACAAAAGTCCCATTACAATAATAGCTATAATTATTAGTACATATTTATATACAATTTATTGATCTTATTCATTCATTCGTTGCGAATTACCGTGTGGTTTAGTTGTTCTATAAAGCTTTTCACTGTGGTTTGTTTGTATTTAAATATTGTGACATTTCTTAAAAGGTGAAAAATTATAGAAGACGCAATTTCGAAAAAACCGTTTAAAACCAGGTTTTACTGTGAGAAAGACACACAAGAGTATAAGGTTACTTAACAACACAAACCCACCCACTAAAGATGCCTAAACTGGAAGAAATTGAAGATTATGATGACATTGACAACTTGGAAATGGACATTGCTGAGTTTGATCCCAGTTTAAAGACTCCTATCGCCCCCAAGATAACGCCAACTGTGGTTAGAAGTCAAGATAAAGAAGAAGAGGAAATGGCTCAAAGATTTCAAGCACAATTGAAACAACAACAATCTAGAAGAAATAATGATGATGAACAAGTCAGTTTTATTAATCCTGTGACTGGTAAGATTGAAGATTCTGCTGCTATTGCAAAGGAAGATTTACAACAAGTGAAGAAATTCCAATTGGTGTATCCATGTTATTTTGATAAGAATAGATCACATAAAGAAGGTAGAAGAGTTCCACTAGATTTAGCTGTTGAGAATCCATTGGCTAAGACTGTATCAGATGCTGTAAGAAGTCTTGGTTTAGTGTCAATCTTTGAAAGTGATAAGATGCATCCACAGGATTTTGGTAATCCTGGTAGAGTTCGTGTGTTTTTGAAAGAAAATGGTAAGACTCTACCGAATTCAATGGGTGCTTCACGTTATAATAAAGGTGGTAAGAGACAATTATTTAAAGATATTGCTAAATACTTACAAGCTCATCCAACTACTTTTAAATCACTAAGAGAAATTCCATATGGACCCGATTATGATGATATTAAGATTCAAAAAGTACCTAAAGTGACTGGGTTTAAGATGAATGATGTTGTTCCATTACATAGTCCATTCTTAATGGGTCATCCTGCCACAAAATCCTTGTATGAGATGCCACCACCACAAGCCATTTCTTCAACTCCAGAAAAACCAATGAAGATGCCAAAGAATAAATATAAAGTCATTAGAAGGTAAAAGAATATAAAATACGTATGTAAGATAGTTTAATGTCAGTATATGATGAAGTGATCAGTTAGAGATACAAAAATTAATATAACATATTATATCTATTTATCATAAGAATACATTGAACCCAATAGTTGAGAACCTTAAAATAAAAGAAAGTAATAAAAGAGAGAGTGAAACAAAAAAAAAAAGGTCTATATTTTAAATAATTATTGTTTGGAAAAAGAGTTCCCTTCTCAAGCACCATAAACTTGAAGATATTCTTGAATCTTATTCTTTTCTTCGGATCCCATTCTACCTTCTAAATAACTGATAACATGAGATAAAGAGACGATGTTTAAGACTGGGATGTTATATCTTTTACTGACAGCAGCAGTGGCACTTAAACGGTCCTTATCTTCAAGATCAACAACTTCTTGTCTATCTAATGCAATAATAGTACCAACAACTTCACCTTTTTCTCTTTTAATAATTTCAAAAGCTTCATTAATGGCAGTACCAGCAGTCATAACATCATCGATGATTAATACTCTCTTATTGTCTAAAGAGGCACCAACAATGTTACCACCTTCACCATGATCTTTAGCTTCTTTTCTATTGAAAGCATATTGAATATTTTGGAATTTAGAACCACCAATTTCAGATAATTTTACACAAACAATCGAAGCTAGTGGAATACCTTTATAAGCAGGACCAAAGATAACATCAAATTTTAAATCTGATTGAATAATAGCAATTGCATAAGCTGTAGCTAAATTTGATAATAATTTACCTGTATTAAATAAACCTAAATTGAAAAAATATGGTGATTTTCTACCTGATTTTAAAGTAAATTCACCAAATCTTAAAGCTTGACATTCAATAGCTAATTCCAAGAAATTCTTTTGATAATCTTCGAGTATAACAGGCATTTTTTTTTATTTTGTATATGTCTATATTTATTATTTTTTTTTGGAAATTTTTTTTAACCTGTCACTATGAAGCAAAGGGGAAAAGGATGAAATATATGGTGATGTTTAAAGTATGGTAATATATTCACTTTCTTCTTGTAGGATCAGAGAAGGAAAAAAACTTGTTTTTTAAATGAAATCACCTAATTAATACAAGAATTTTTTTTTTCTTTTCTTTTGGAAAGTACGACAATCAACAAAATGAAAAAGAAAAGAGGAAGTAAGAAGGGATTTGTAATAAAAGAAAATGGTAATTATTGCGAAAAATCCCAACTAATAAATTTTCAATTGATATTTCGGGAGTTAGCGAGAATTTAAAATGATTCAAGTCGTATTGAAAGAAAGAAATGGAACTTTTGTTTTTCGCTGTGACATGATTTTTTTTTGGAAAAATTTTCATTTTTTTTTCTTCGAGCCATTTTTTTTTTAGCAAAAAACACTGAAAAATCATGTGACCTGTCATCATGTGACACAAAATATTTAATATCATATTACCTAGAATAATTCAACTTGTCCTTGTTATTATTGGTATTGGTATTGGTTACTCTATATATATGATATATGAATATGTGTCTATGTATATGTGGGGTCTCAAAAATGCAGGTTCGTTTTTTTTTATACACTCTGGTTTTGAGCCACAAATGTTTTAATGGTTTCATAAACTGATTCAATTTCTTTTCCCAACATTAACACTATTAACCCATCACTACTAATTTCATATTTAATATGTCCTTCATTAGGTATACATATTTCTTCATCGAATTTATCAAACCATTTATTTAATATATCTAATTCATCAACACCAAAGGGTAATTTCAGTTCATCTAAATATTCGTGACTTGTCTTTACTTGCTTTTCTTCTCCCTTAGAATCTTCCGATTGAAATACTGTTTGGTCTTCTAATTCTTCTTCTAATAATATAAGCATACGATAATTCCCATCTGAACTAGCCATTTTCTTTTTTTCTTTATTTGTGGTGTAGGTATGTTACTTTTTTCTGTTTTTTCTTTGACGTGGAATATTCTTGGTTAGAGATCCCTTCTATAAACAATCTTTGATTGAATTCTGAAGTGAATTCAACCCTCTTTACACACTGTGTTTGCAGTGCTTTTTGCGATGAGCTTTGCAGCTTTTTGATTTTATTTCTAAAATTTTTTTCGTTAAGAATCACGTGCAAATTTTCCGCATTTTCGGTTTTTTCCGGAAATTCCTTTCTATGCGGAACTTCACGCGGAAAGAAAATGTGACAATTCCAATGAATAGATGATCCCAACTTCTTTGAATGTTGTCAACTTTCAGTGTAAGAATAATATGTTTTCAATGCAGGTTATATAAATAAATAAATGTATGACTAGTGACAAGTTGAAGCAAATAAAAAAAAATATGCAGCTTCTTAAGATATATCTGGTATTAAAATTGTTTCATTAGAGTCATTACGTTCTGTAGTGTATGCATTCCCAAAATTGTTTGAACACATACTAGAATTTTCATCAATGGTGGACATTGTACCTTGCGTGGAAGTATTCATATTCATATTAGATCCATCCATGTTACCATCCATAACAGTGTTGGCATTGGCTTGTTCCATGTACAGGGTATGATTCACTAGATTCAAATATGCATACATGAAGTTACTCAATAACACTTGTTGTCTTAATTCTCTCTTTGGATCACTTAATTTTAAGTGACTTAATCTATAGATGGCTCTTTCCACATTAATCCCCAACCGATGATCAAACATAATCACAGTAGAGACTGTTAACATAGGTAAAGGAAAACCAAATGCACTATCTGTAAATTGAATCGGAGCATTAGGTCTATCTGGTCTCTTAACGTCTGCAAAGGTTAACTTGCGTGGAGGCAATACATCAATACTACTGTTTGCAGTGGCATCTACAAATGAATCATCTTCATCGCTCATTTGATTACCATCATCTCTATCTGTAGCGAAATTATTTTCTTGTAAATGTACTTCAGTGTTACTCAAGTCCTGAGATTCATCACCTTCTAATTCACGTACGGTTTCCACCACATCACTATCACCAGAATTAATAGATATCGACCGATTGGTACTACTAGTTTGTTTGGAACTTGTTACACTCACCGCAGGTTGTAATCCGGATAAACTTTCTCCACTATCTGCTTCCTCAATAACAATATCTTCACTATAAGCAGTGTGATTGGGTTCTGAAATTGAGCTAACATTGTATCCTTCGTGGTGTGTCGCTGAACCATTCTCTGAACTGGTTTTTAGCTTATCATCTGTTATATTTTGTTTGATATCCTTTGTAATGACTTCATTTTCTACTGTGGTGGTTGCAACTTTCGAACGATTATGGCTGGAACCTTTAATATTTCTAGATCTAAACTTAGAGATTTTCTTTTTTAACTCTTCTTGAGTTTGAGATTTATTTGAAAATATTTTATTACTAGATGTACTGTCATTTTTGTGGCCATGGTGTCTTCTTTTAAATAATTTCACAAATTTTTCTTCCAATGTTTCCTTTCTAGTCTCTGTAGCAGTAGTATTAGAAGTAGATAATTCAGTCACATCTTGTGGTAGCTTTCTTTCATCACTATTTTCGAAGGATGCTATTGGCTTGATATCAGGCTCATCGGGCTTTGTATCCATTATACGGTCAAAGTTGGAGATTGGTTTAGTTGATTTCTCATTAACATCATTCCCATGATTAAGACATTCTTCCTTCTCTTCAGAATGTAAGCTTATATTAAATACAGGTAGATGACGATTTTTAGAATGATTTATCTTCTCAGTAGATTTTTTACCAGAAATAACTTTTAAATTTATGAAATCTTCATTAGCATCATTAATCTCTTCATCTTCGTTTAAATGCTCAGTTGAATCCCTTTCTTCAATTATATTTTGTAAATTCTCAGAACTATTCTCGGTATCAATCCATGACCATGGTCTATCTTTAGAATCTCTTTTCACATTATCTGCAAATCTTTCACTTACTAACTGTTGACCTTGAGTGGGTCTGTAAAGGACACTATCATTAGAACTTTCATGTGAATTAAAACTACTCTCTTGAGATGTATGAATTTCATTATCTTCCTCATGTAATTGTGAAGTGTCAGAATCCATATCCCATTCACCACTAGAGTGCCTATAATGATCGTATAAATCACTTATTGAACCTGGCGATTCTGCGTTAGTACTATGTTGAGTAAATTGTGGTGATGGAATAACATTTTCAGATGCGTTATTAAGATGAAAATCATTTGTGGTTTTATCAGAATATATAAATGGTAATTGTCTTCTTCTGTTTATAACTTCAGTTGAAAGTGTAGATGAAACACTAGTTGACCTCTCTGACGATTCTGAACTGGTTGTTCTAATCTTATATGTATTAAATCTACTTCTTCTCAATGAAGATCTTGTGGGGATTGTTATCCCATTTTTCATAAACATATTAGAGGCAAATCCATTTTCTTTATCTGAATTTATATCATTGTTATCAGATTGATCATCATCATCATTTTCTAAATCAGAATTGGTATATGAACCGGTCATACTAAGAGTTCTCGCTAAAGTGATTGCATCATTATCCGTTAAGCCAACACTATTGGAAATTTTGGTTAATTCTTCAGTGATATCTCTCAATGATATAGATCTTCTATTTTGTTGTTTTGTGATTGTAATATTTTGTGAGGAAGATTCTTCACTTATATTCGAACCGATTAGGTTATTATTATCCTCTTCTATTTCTTCATTAATTTCATTATCATATTCAGTATAAGACCGCCTTAACGTCGAAGGTCTTCTTACCACAGAATTATGTCTTTTCAAAGAGGCACTAAGACTTCGACGTTTAATAGATTTATCATCATCGGCAGCGACAGTATCCTCTGGCTGTTTATGTGTCGTGGTTTCTTCTAACGAGATATGTTGCAATGTGTCATGAACTAATTCTAAATAATTTTCAGGTTGAACATTAGGATGTTGACTAGCTGGAACCCATAAAAGATGATTTGTAATATCTGAGTTTTCTTCATCTATACTGTTATTAGTATCTTCTTGACTTTTATGCTTTCGAGAGAGATTGGGTCGAGAGGAAAGTTTTCTTGTGCTTCTATTGACATTATTTGAACTCCTTCTTAAAAACCCAGCACCACTTAGTTTTCTATGAGATGAATGATTAGTTTGTGAGGAATCAGTTCTTTCAATAATATTGTCTGAATTATTTACAGGACGAGTGTTTAAAGATGATGATGAGGATGATGCGGATATGTTTGATTCGACAGTTTGTGCATCTTTATTTATAAGAGACGATTCTTGATGTAAATATTCTGCTCTTGTCACATCAATACTATCCTCGTCACTTTCTGTCTCTATATTACTGATCGAAGAGGAATCTGGTACCGCAGCAATTTCTTTATTAAATTCATTTTCTTTTATCATATCAAATTTTGCTTGAGTCCAAGATTTCCTCTTGTCATTAGTAAAACCTTCTTTATTATTTGATGTGGAATCATTATTAACAGTAAATTCTAATTCGGGATCAATTAAAAGATCCATGGATCCAATAGATAATCTTTTCAGATTTTTAACATTTTGTATTTCATGATCTAATGTCTTTGCTGCAATAAATACTTCTGAGTTTCTTTTTTCTTTAGCTTCAGTCATTTGTATTTGTCTTACAGGTTCACTGTTTCTGTTGTGAAGTATTTTGTTTGGCATATTTTGTTTCTAAGTAGAATAGTTGATTTGATATTATGCTGGCAGTGTAAAAATGAATATTTATAATTCTATAAGGCTAATAAGAAAGGAACGGATGATAAGTTTGATAATAAATGCCCCAGATCAAAGTGAAGATTTAAAAAAAAAAAAGAACCGTAAAGGTGGTGGGAATGGTTCAAAACGAAGTAATGATAGTAAATAGACAATATGTCTATGATTTCCTGACCAGATATTACGATTAATATCTTAAAATATGGTTAAAAATCCACTTTTATAAAGCCTTGAAACCTCTAAATCAAAAATTTAGATCGAATATTCAATACAAAATTCACGTAAAAAATTATTCATCACATTAAAAATGTGAAATATCACAAATTTGTTTCAATATCAGGTCTAAAAAAGGCAATAACAACGCGTTTTTGATCACGTGCTGGGGGCATCTAGTATTAAAAGACGTAAGGTGCCAGAAGGTACTTAAGCCAGCTGTAGGGACTTGACAGGTTTCCAGAAGGGTACACAAGGACACCGATAATCTGTCTTGGTAAAAAAAGTTTGAAGTAAACAGTACTTTTTGAAGGTAAATGGGTTATATTTCCAGGGGAAAGGCCATCTTGATAACAGTAATTAGAGAAAGTGCAAGTACCACTTTTTTAACAATATTTTTTTAGTTTAACAGCTACCATACCTGTTTCGTTTGTTACTTGCCAACATTTTGTACCAACCAAGGTTATTGACCGAAGTTATAAAAGCTGGGCGGCAAAATTGAACCCATCCAATTACTTTCTTACAGAATACTTCTTCTACCAAACAAAAAACAACAAATAAAACAGTTGTTTTCTAATACAGCAGTACCTTTCTAATAAAACAACAGCCTTCTTTTACCACCTCGTCCTTGCCTTTCAAAGTGGTCTTTAAATGCTTTAAAGTTTCTTTAAAGGCCGTTTTTGATATTTTAAAAATATTGCAATTGTGAAATTAAGGATTTATTACTGCAACAGGCGCTACACAAAGTACAAACTAATAAGAGGAGATCAATCTTGTCATACACCTTTGTTAGTTGTGTAAGAAAGTATAACAATGATTAGAAATTTACCCGCAAGTAGGAATGTGTTTCGAACATTAAGGACTACAAGTCGAACACTACAAATACAGAAACCATTAATGACAACAAAGCAAAAAGATGGTACAAATACAACTCATTTTGGTTCTAAAGTGGTCCCCACTGACATGAAGAGTAAATTAGTTGGTAATGTGTTTTCTTCTGTCGCTTCCAAATATGATTTAATGAATGATATTATGTCATTGGGGATTCATAGACTTTGGAAGGATCATTTTATTAATAAATTGGATCCGGGGAAGAGGCCAAACTCTACAGAACCACTTAATTTCATCGACGTTGCTGGTGGATCTGGTGATATTGCCTTTGGAATATTGGATTATGCTAAAGAGAAACATGATGATACTGTATCCACTATGGATGTTGTGGATATTAACCCTGAAATGTTGAAAGAAGGTGAAAAACGTGCATTGGATATGGGCAGATATTTTAAAGATCCCAGGGTAAGATATTTGATCCAGGATGCTGAAATATTGGACAAAATTGAGGATAATTCAAAAGATGTTTATACTGTATCATTTGGTATTAGAAATTTTACTGATATTCAAGCTGGTTTAAATACTGCTTATAGAGTGTTAAAGCCAGGTGGGATCTTTTATTGTTTGGAATTCTCTCAGATAGATAATCAATTGATGGATCTTTTATATAAACAATGGGCTAAGATGTTACCTGTATTTGGTTCCATTGTGGCTAATGATTATGATTCTTATCAATATTTGGTAGAATCAATTGAAAGGTTCCCAAATCAGGAGAAATTTAAATCAATGATTGAAAAGGCTGGATTCCAATCTGTTGGTTATGAAAGTTTAACTTTTGGTATTTGTGCCATTCATTGGGGGATTAAAGCGTAAAAAAAGTTGTGAAATTCATTCATATCTATGTATATAATATGCATATATATATATATAAAAGAAAAGGTATTAATTATTTTAAAGATTAAATTTCTTGACGTTAACTGGAATATCAATTTTTGTGGAGCCAATATTATTATCAAATTTAGCAGTTATTCTTAGACAATAAAATCTACAACATAAACATGTTTCAAAATTGGGGATAATAGTTTCATTAATATTTTGATTAAAATCTAATTTAACATTTAAAACAGCTTCTAATTCACCAATAGTGTCCTTCTTATGTTTCCATACCAAGGTAGGATCATCATGTTGGATAATTTGTTTCTTAAAGATATCATTAATCTCTGCACGTTGAATATTAAAATTGACAATACTTTCAATATCAGATACCATTAATGTACTAATAAAATCCTTAAATTGTAATTCACGTGCAGTAGAGACAGTTCTCCCCGTATTAAATAATTCATTTAATTTATCCACGTTATTATTAAATTGTTCTCTGTAATAATTAATCTTATCTTCATAACCTTTGAAAACCATTTGTATATCATCACATTTTTCTTTATTCATTAAGAATTTACTATTTAATTTAATTGGTAATGAATTATCTGAAATCCCTGTGATTGAGACTAATTGTACCGAGAGAGATTGAACCTTTGGTGGTTCATGAGGTAGACTATTATTTGAAATTATGGAGGTTAATTTAATCGGAATTGATTTTAAGGGTGTCTTCTCTTCATCGGAGACAACATCCATTAATCTATACCAATTTTCTTGATCATGTTTATTTTTCAAGTCAAATTTATTTGATTTTCTTAATAATGATGGTACGGTATATGGTAGTGCTTGTTGTGGAATATTTGTTGTTAATATGATTAAACCTGAATTTTCCTTTGATGAATTTGGTGAAGTTGAATTAATGGGAAGTTGGGGTTCAGATGGAGATTCTGTATGTAATAAGAAAGTTTTCAAACCAGATCCACCACTATGAACGGGATGAATGTCATCCACTATATTATTTGTACCATCAGTATGAGAAAAAGATTTATCAATAAGAGATTTGTGTGATGTTATATTAGGTGTTGGGGAAGATGTAGATGAAGAAGAAGAAGTCCCCAATAGATTGGAAAAGAATCCATTAGAAATATGTGGAGAACTTTGTTTACTCTTTAATTTTGATTTTGAAGATGGCGTGGCAGAATTAGAAGAATGTGTTGATGAATGTGTTTGCATGGATGAAGATTTTTTCTTACTCTTGTATCTATAAGATATCTCTGCCTCGACAGTGTTTGCCTTTGGTGACATATTTTTCATTCTGGATAAATCATAATTATTTGAATCATCTAATCTATTATTAATATGTAATTGATCCAATTTTCTTTGTAAGATTTCTTGTGAATTTAATTCTGTATTCATATCAAAAGTACCACTTAAATCGGAACCATGAACATCAGAATTTGTAATGGGTTCCCCAGTTTTCAATTTAGCAAAAACTTTATCAAGAGTAGTTAATCTCTCCTCGATCAATTTTTGTAAATCTTTTAATTGTCTTTCAATTCTTCTATCATCAGAAAGATTATTATTATTTGTAGCGTACGTTGAAGTGAAACCAAATGGTATAACTCTTAAATTAAATTCCTTTTCTTTCATTAAATTTAATTTTTGTGTCTTTGTATCTTTCCCTACAATTCTTGCATCAATGGTATAATTAATTGAAATATCATCATTTGAAAGATCATTAGTTAAAATTGGTGACCCCTTGATTCCCATATGACCACACCCAAGCACATTATTAATCTTAATACCAGAATATTTAAAATGGTTTTTAAATTTATCAATACCAAAACTTGGTGGTAATAAACAATGTGAATAATGTTCGTGTTTACAAGTAACATCTAATAACTGTTGTGGTAATTTAAACATGAAAAATTTCTTATATCTTGTATGTGGTTCCAAAGTTCTATTATTTGTCAAACCAATAATTGAACCATCATACATATCAATTTCACCAGGTGTATAATTAATCCCTGAACTTACATCAATATCTGTATATGACCATGAAGCACTTAAATCTACCATTCTTAAGAACCGCTTCACAGTACGTTTTCCCTTTTTTCTATCAATTAATGATATATAACCTTCTAAAGTGACATAAAACATTTCATATTTAATCTTATGCGATGATTGATTACTAATGATACAATATCCATGAATAATATCGCCATTTGTATATTCTTTTAACATCGATTGTTCTTCATATTTTAACGTATGTGGTTTTGCTACATTTTTAGTAATTCTAATATCGATGTCAATGGGGGATGTAGTTAATTTAGGTAAAGAATATAATTTATCAATATTAATATTATCTGAATCATTTAAATCATCTTGAAATGGAGAATCATTTGAAATTGAATAACGTACAGTATTTAATGCATGAATTGGATCATCAAATAATGTTGTTGGATTCATATGTGGTTGCATATCTTCTTGTTCATTATAAGTTGGTGGGAAATCATGTCTATCTGGATCAACATTCCCTTGTGGGATATGTCTATGTAATACATTATACATTTCAAAAGAGGGTAATACGTCAACAAGTAAAGATTCAGCATCCACGTAAGCACTTGAATTTTCTCTTTGTAAGTTATTGTTGTTGTTATTATTTTTGGGCGTGACACCTTTGAGATGACCTCTTGAAGATTTATTAATGGACTGGAAAGTTAAAGTATCATTATTGGTGTTGTTATTGTGAATGTAATCATTGTCATTAAGGTTATTATTATCTGTATGAATATTAATTAAATTTGGATCAAAATCAATTGGATTTTCAATTGGGATAGGTATATCTCTAAAACCTCTACTCAATTCTGACCTCCCCAATTTCATTAAATTAGTGGTTGAGGCAGCTTTAACCTCCACAGTAGTTTCATGTTGAGGTGTCCCATTATTCTTAATGGGTCTTAACAATTTACTTGAGGCAGCTAATAAAGATTTTGAAGTCTTTTGTGGGGACAATGAAGTTTCAGTTCTTGATGCAACAAGTCTTGGTCTACGTAAATTAGCATGGTGATTAGTAGCGGTGTTATTAGGTGTATTTGAACCAATTCCACTTCTTCTCATTTTTCTTTTGCTCCTGTTGGTAGTGAGTTAGAAACGAATGCACAAAATGTAATAAAATTAGTGCTTATCAAAGACGAGAGAACAGAACAGTGACTGCAACAGCAGGATATAAATACACAACACAAACAGGGTCCTAAATTGCAAATCATCACTTCATAATAAAATTTTGTGTCTTCGAATCTCAAATTTTTCACTTTAAATTGAAATTTTTCATTGCAAAAATTCGTGACGGCGAGGATTTCAATATCCGACGGCTTATTACCCGATTGGGCAATTCCTCACAACAGGTAAGATTCCTTGGCAATGGCAGTCAGTGCTTGGACGTTTCGTTTGTCTGTGGTGGTTAATGGTGGTAATGCGTCCCATTGCTTCTTGAACTCGGTCGGGTTTACCATCGATGGACGGGAGATTTTCCAATTAGTTTCTTTGGATCTTTTATGTCTATCTCTATCCATTTCCATCCTGTTTAAGATCGTAGGTGGTTCAATTGTGGGAGAAGAAGTGGTAATGAGATGAGTGCTGTTGAATTGTTGAAGCACCCCGGATTTAAACTCGTTTCTAGATTTAATGAATGCATTTAATTCATTTTGTAAATTTATATCGATAATATTATCTATCCTCTTACCACTTGATAACAATGTTTGAACCAAATCTTGACACAGGTGTAAATTGGTCAATGCAATAGTGTCATTCTCTGGAAGGATTAGATTCAATACATCCATTAATGATGGAATCATAAATTGAGTTAATATTTTTAAAGACAAATCTGTGTTTATGTCATAACATAGAATGTAAATTAATTTGAAATAATAGATGGTGATGGGTAATCTATCTAACACATTGAATTTTTTCAATATGTCTAGTAAACATTGATGAAAATCTTCATAATGATCTTTATAATTCTTCAAATAGAAGTCAATGGGGTTAATATATTTTAAATCGTTGGTCGACGTGACATTGAATGATGAGGAGGTTGTGGAGGATGGTGTTGTGGAGGATAACGAACCCTCATTGGAAGTTGTAGAAGTAGCAGAAGTTGTGTGACCCATCATCATTGCTGTCATGTTTGAACTGACTGCGGTCGTCGAGGTAATCTCATCCAAATTAATGACATTCAATGTCTTTTGCAAATTCTTTAAGACAGTAATAAACCGTAAACGAGCCTCTAAGGAATCCATCTTGCCCTGTTCGTGTGGTGTCTTTGCAGTGTAAACAGTGGTTAAAATCAACTTTTTGACATTTAATAATTTTTTTTTCGCAGTTAAAGAAAGCGATGAGCAGATTGTTTATGAAGTATATATTGAGTTATTATATAAATGGTTGGGAGAGATATATAAAGAAGGGTTATGATTACAGAATATTATTAGGGGATGTGGTGGTTGGTTCGGTGGGGTTTAAATGTGGGAAAATTGGACCACCGTGTAATGTGTTGTTGTTACCATTGTTATTTGTATTTGTTGTAGTAGGGTTGTTGTTGTTCTTACTAAACACCTCGTTCAAAGGGGGTAACGTCAGGTTGTCTAGTAAGACATTGTGAGAAGACATACTGTTAAGGTTAGGTATTTCATTCTCTTCACCGGGATGTTTATTTATCTTGTTCCCAATATTTGTACTGGGAATTGATGTTGGCAGTAAACTTAACGGACTATGTGTCAATTCTCTTAATGCATCTGCAGCAACCATATCTCTACTTGTGATACTATTTGATTTAGCATTCATCGTATTCATGTTGATGGGTTCAGTATGAAACTGATAATCTGTATTTGTAGTAGACGGAAGATTTAACGGTTGTAAATTCATCGGTAATGTAGTGTTATTAAATTGATGTTGAATTATATTGTTATTGTTAGTGGTGTCCACTCTTTTCTTTCTACCACTGCCAGGTTTCCTACCTTGTCTAAGTGTCTTTGCCTTACCTGGTTTTCTACCACTACCGGGTTTTCTGCCCTGTGCTAACGTCTTTGCCATTTTGTGCGGGAGGGAAACAAAACAAACCACGCACTGTCAATCCAACAGAGTATCTAATGCAATCACCAATTGAATCTCTGTGAATCTCTGTGAGTCAACCAAATCAACCCAGCACAGCTCTTCTTCTCTTCTTCTTCTTTCAAGAAATCGCTAACAAAAACTCATCGATTTAAAAATTTTCCAAAAAACGCCATGTGACTTCCACGTGACTTTTCTATATTTTGAAATTGCTTTGAAGAAAAGACAATTGTGATTACCCATTACTTTCATGGGTGGTTTAGAAGGGCAAGTGCTCCATTTGGATCCCCATTGGTGTGTCCGGTCTGGTTATAAGTTTGTTGAATTGCCACTGTTGCGTTTGTTTGCCCTATTTTGTTGTATTGGTCTCCTTTAACTATTGAAAAGACTTCAAATGCCAGAAACACCTTTGCTCCCACCACAAACCATGGAACTGCCTACAAAGTTAATGGATGATAGAATAGATTCTCTATTGACTAAGTCAATTGCATTACAATTAAAGTTTCTATTGTCGGATTCAAATATTCAATTTACAAAACAATCGTTTAATGAATTATTACTTTTGGTTAAATATCAATTAAATGATTTAATTTCAAATTTAAATAAAATTATGTCATTACAACGGAGGCTTGTGGTGTCTAATGATGATTTATTGATGTGGTTACAGGGTTACAAATTGAATATTGGTGACTTATTTGAAAATATTCAATTGAATCAATTCCTGAGGAATCGTGGGGTGGCAGAAGGTTCACCTGAGATTGATTTGTTTAGGGACACTTATGTCTCAACGAGTAAGAATAACCATCCTGATGATTTACCCATGAGTAAAATGGATAAATTATTAAAAGAACAATTATTAATAAATAAGAATTTAAATTTAACCACCCCAACCACCTCTACCAGCGCGAATAATAAGAAGATTGACACCTCAACAAAATCCCATTTGCAATATCCAATTTTAAAATGTAATATTAATTTACCTGAATTACCTCCTGATCATACATATAAATTTACATCACAATTTAATAATTTTATTACTGATGAAAGAATAATCAAAAAAAATTTAATTAATGAAAGTAAGATTACTGAATCTACTTTGCTTAATTACTTAAATTCAATTCAATCCATTGAGCAGGATAAACCTGATATCACAAAAAAATTGATACGAATTGTGGATGATAAAGAAATGTTAGCTTTATTCGGTACTAATGAACATCCAAAACCATTTATTCATCGTGATTTTAATTTTTATTATAATAAGAAATCTTTTAATATAAGTAAATATTCGCATCAAAGGATTGAATTGGCCAGAAAGAAGGTTAAAAAATTTGAAATTAATCATATCATGAATACCAAAAATCCAATTTTAAATTTAATTTATGATTTACAACATTCTAATTTTACATACCCGACTGCAAGTAGTGAGCGCTCTGATGACTTCCACATTGAAACAAGTTTTAATAATAAAAAGATTAATTCAATGTTAAAACATGATTTAAATAGTTTCTTATCAAGTAGACAGCATTTACAAAGGAAGAAACAACATATTATAGAAAAATCAATACATGAAAGGGATATTAGAATTAATGAGATTAGACAAGAAATTATTGAAAGAGAAAAGAAAGAAAGAGAAAGAAAGACTTTGGCATTATTACAAAATCAACAAAGAGCTAATTTAGAAGCTTTGGAAAAGATGAAAAGTGTTACACCACAATTAGCTAATGTAACACCACTTCCTGTAGTACCGCCACCTCCTCCACCTCCACCTGTACCAACTGAAATTATTGTCGGAAATACGGGGGATGATGATGATGATGATGATGATGATATGGGATTATTCGGTGGATTGGAAAGTAGTGATGATGAAAATACATCTATTAATGATAGTAATGTACCTCAACCACACACACAATCCCCATCTCAGATTGTTCCAACCAACAATTCAACCCCACAACTGGACGAAAGTGCAGTCTCACTCACTGTCAACACTACACAAACCACTAATACCACAGTGGAAACTCAAACAATCACTACTACAAGTATTAATAACGAGCAAACTACTCAAGAAATTTCCACTACTCAAGAAATCTCTACCATGACAGATGTTGTATCTGTAGATCATACATTAACACAACCTCCAGAATTACTACCTCAACCGGTGGTTAGTACTCCAGTTGAAAGAGAGAATGTTACTGAATCCACACCTCTCACTTCAAATACGACGCAAGAATCATCGGTCAATCTCCTCTTGGACACTGAAGGTCAACAACAACCCTGAGTCAAGCATGAATACTCTCTTACATATCTTATATATACGCAACATTGCAATCTTCCATTAATCTTTCATTTCAATAAGCATAACCAACTTATATATTTATCATTACAGGCTCAATTTTGATCCAACTTTTTGCTATCTACCACCTAATAATCAATATATATAACCTAACTTTACAAATTAACTTTCCAACTGTCATTTGCAATGTTTCTGCCTCAGTTATTGATTGGAATTTCTTCTTTTGGATTTTATGCTACTTTTTATATATATATATTTTTTTTCTGCAGACGCGATGAAAAATTAAATTTGAAAACATTGAAATTTGCTTGGCAAAGACAACCAATTTTAAATCAATTATTGTAATTGACACCTTTTATATCTGGTATTAGCACATCAATTGGTCGGGAAAGTATTAGGAGACGGTGCAGAAATAAAAAATGGGCCTGTTGAATTGGAGGAAAGATAAACATCATCGTTCTTTGCCAACTTATAACGACAAGAAATTCGATGATGATGTATCGACAGAGAAAAATAAACGAGGTAAATTTAAATTTATACCAAAATCTAATAAGGGGAAACAAAATATTGTTTTCTATCTGTGTGCGTTGATTTCTGTGGTTGGTGTAGGGTATTTACTTCTCAATTCCATCCTTATCCCACTCTATGAATATTCTACAAGACCTTATGATTTAAGAGAATTTATTGCCAATTTAGAAAGTAAAGAACCAACAAGTTTTAATTATAAGACTTCTCCTCTTTTAGAGAAAGAATATTATGATTATGATTTTGAACTAATTAATCATAATATTGTTAATAAATTCGATCAAGGTATTCCAAATTATTTATTATCACAATTTGGTAGTGATGATATTACAAACCCTGAAGATAAACAACTTTATAATTTTGAATTGAGTCAATTATATGATTCTACTATTGAAGAATACGATTTATCTGAATTCCGTGGGAATGCAAATGGTAATGAACAAAGGGATCATGTTCTATTATGTGTCCCATTAAGAGACGCCGAGGAAGTACTACCATTAATGTTTAGAAATTTAATGAATTTAACTTATCCACATGAATTAATTGATTTAGCATTCTTAGTCAGTGATTGTTCTGAAGGTGATAACACTTTACAAGCTTTAAAAACTTATACACAACATTTACAAAATGGTACTTTGAGTAGTGTCTTGGAAGAAATTGATATTGTGCAAGATTATATTAATAAAAACACAAATAAAAACATATATTTGAAATATATGACAAAGGAATATTTAGATAAAGTTAAGATGGCATTCACTCCACCATTTCATGAAAATTATGATAAACCATTTAGATCAATTCAAATTTATGAAAAAAATTTTGGTCAAGTTATTGGTCAAGGTTTTAGTGATAGACATGCGGTAAAAGTTCAAGGTATTAGACGTAAATTAATGGGGCGGGCCAGAAATTGGTTAATGGCTAATGCATTGAAACCATATCATTCTTGGGTTTATTGGAGAGATGCTGATGTGGAATTATGTCCTGGTTCAGTAATTGAAGATTTAATGAGTAAGAATTTTGATATTGTGGTACCTAACGTTTGGAGACCATTACCTGAATTTTTGGATGGTCAACAACCATATGATTTGAATTCTTGGATGGAATCAAATGAAGCATTGGATTTAGCAAAGACTTTAGATGAAGATGATGTTATTGTAGAAGGTTATGCTGAATATCCAACTTGGAGAGTTCATTTAGCTTATATTCGTGATCCATCAGGTGACCCAAATGAAGTCGTGGATTTAGATGGTGTGGGTGGTGTATCTATTTTAGCAAGAGCTAAATTGTTTAGAAATGGTGTACAATTCCCTGCATTTACATTTGAAAATCATGCGGAAACTGAAGCATTTGGTAAGATGGCTAAGAGAATGGGTTATAGAGTGGGTGGTTTACCACATTATACTATCTGGCATATTTATGAACCCAGCGATGACGATTTAAAAGACATTGCTAATAGAGAAAGGTCTAATAGAAGAAGGTAAATTGTAGTTCATGAGATACTTTTATAGATACGATATATATGTATAGGAAAGCAATAATCTCGATATATGTTATTATTGCAAAAGCTATGACATTTAAGGAAAGAACAGAATTCTATACAATAAGGTAAAAATGAATATATAATTGGAATGCAAAATAATGATTGGAGGATTAAGAAAGATCTTCGAGTTTAGTAGTTTCTAATCTTTGTTTTCTACTAGACCATAATTTTTCACAAAGATAGATTGTAGAAAGAATACAACCGAAACCAGCAAGACCTACTGATAAATATTCAGCTGCTCTATAGCCCTTTAACAATTGAGTACCATCTTTATTAATTTGAGTTTCAACAGTGGTACCCATCCCAAGACAAAGAGACATAGAATAATTAACCATTGTATTGGCTAATGAACCGGCCATACCTTGATATTGCATAGGTAATCCATCACTCAAGATAATAGCTGCAGCAGGGAATGACATATCAAGACCAAAACTTAGAATGATCATAGTCCCAAGATTCATACGGAAATAAGTTTGGTCCACGGGAGTAACACTTAACATGACACAACCAACCACGAATGCAATCATAGAAACGAATAAGATCACTGCGGCAGTAACTTTCTTAATAAATAAACCAACCACCACGGACGCAACACACCCCCAAATGGCAAACATGAAATAAGTACCACCAGCCCACATGGCGGAATAATGTCTTAAATTCAATAGGAATGAGAAATAATAGTAACTGAAAATACCATATGACCCCCAACCAACAAATAATGCCATTAAAATCATAATCATATGTCTATTCTTGGTGACTACCCTTGGTAATAGTGGCACAGCAGCATATTTAACCTCATATGTGAAGAAGATCACCAAGAAGATCACTGATATGATCAATAAGACAATAACGTACACAGTACTCCAGCCCACGATGGGACCTTGATTCCAAACAAAATTGAATAAAATCAACCCCACAATAGCTAAACCAGATCCAATCCAATCCATTGAAAACCCATGAATATTTGTTGGGATAGTATTGGGAGTACTGTAAATAGTAGCTGCTAAATTTAATGCAGATGCAATGGCCATAGCATAGAAGGACCATGGCCATTGATCTTCATCCTTGGTACCAATTAAACCAGAGAATATGGCACCCAAGAAGGCACCAATGGGGGCACAACCAGCAATTAGAGCAATAACAATATTCTTTCTATGTGAATCTGGTTTATAAATATTCCCAACACACCCCATAACATTTGGTAAGATGAATGCAATACCTAACCCTTGGAATGCTCTACTGACAATAAAAAAAGTATCACTACCGGAATATTTAGTTAACCCACTAATCAAAGACCAGATAATAAAGAAAACGTACCCACCAACTAAAGTCCATTTTAATCCATAAATATCACCAATTCTACCACTAATTAAAATAAAAGAACCAGAAACTAATGGGAATGAAGCCATTAACCATGACTGATTTTTACCATCACTTTTGAATGATTTGGAAATAATATTCATGATAGCTAACGTTTGTGGAGTACATGCTTGATTTAAAAGTTGACTCATCATACATGAACCAATAAATAAGTATTCTTGGAAACTGTTATCGAAATAATCTGGTTTTTGCCATTTGGAATGTTCTATACTCACAGCATCTTCATCAGGAGCAGCTTGTTCTCGTGTGGTCACTCTGGCAAAATCCAATTTGGGCAGATGATCTAAACTTTCATCCTGGTCATAAGTTTCTTTAGACATTGTTTCAGATTCAACGATTAGTTGTTTTTCATTAGCAAGCTCATCACTTCGAGACTTCTTCATAAAATTAAAGAATGAGCTCATCATATCGTTTATCTTATCTTGATATTCCTATTAATTATTTCTACATTGTTATATCAACATATTTAGGGATGATATCAAGTTATTGCCTATATATATATCTTATTCACGACTCATCATGGGTGTCTTCTGTGACAGTATTTAGTAAAAAATCCTCGAGGCTCGCAAGAACAATAGAAAAAAAAGAAACGTTGCTGCTGAGTAATTGAAAATATTTCCCAATGCGGAAAAACAATAGATTAGTGATAGGCGAAGTGGGGTGCCGGCACGTTGCCATGGAAACTCAGGGTGTTTAACGTAATAAACACGAAACTGCGGTCATATTTTACGCGTCAGTGTAATATACAACTATTTTTATTTCTTATTTATGTTAAATGTTTGTTTATAATCCTATAAAAGAATAATCGTATCATTTTTTTTCTTTTGAAGGTTCAGTCATCCTGGTTATATAATTCAGTTTGTTCATTAGAAGCACCCAAAACATTTGCTGCATAAATAAATGTAGAGTGCTGTAATTGAGCTAAATACTGAGCCATTACATCTGATCCCGGAATTGTCCTACCGTTCTTAGCTACACCATTGGAATTTTCATTATTTGCATTCTGTTTTGATTTCGTATGGTTCTCTTGAATATTATTACCTTTGTCCTTAGCTTTCCATGGTTCATCTGATAACGCATCACTTTCATCAGATATTGTAGTGGTAAGGCCTAACCCTGATTCACCCGTTAAATTGTTTTTTCTTGGTACCCGTTCATTACTGTTTTGGGCTACATCTGAATCAGAAGAAATTTCAGAAGCACCAACATCATTCTTATCCTTTTCCATTTCATTAGATTCGTTACTGGGAGATTTTTCATTTAGATCATCTTCATCCTCATTTCTGTCCGCTATGGGTGACAACTGAGTACCACTCTTAGACTCGATACTAATACCTAGGGAATCTAGTGACATAAATTTATTATCCTTATAATGTTCATTGTTAAATTGAGCAGCATCTCCGTTTTGATTTGTATGGTTTCTATGGTTTAATTGAGAGAATGATTTCTTATTATAATCTTGATGTCTTCTCTTCTCCTCCAAATAATCTAACCTATTATTTCTACCATTCCTTTTTATCTTCTTATTATACCTATTATTTTTGGAAACTAAATTTCTATTCATATTGCCGCATCTATCTTTACCATAATTAATAATTAATCCATTATAACGATTATTAAATGCTTTAGAAAATTGGTCCGGCCTATTTGTAGCATCTTCAACTAATTTTATAGCAGAATTAATGTTCATAAAATTAACCCAGCAACAATGACTATCACCTAAATAATTGATTTGTTCAATATTACCATATGAACTAAAATCTCTTCTTAATTGTTCTTCAGATGGTAAACTATATTTCTCATGATATATTTCATATTCTGGATCATTAATAAATTTATCTTTAAATGCCACTTCGGGTAAACTGACATACACATTTCTACTTGCCCCAACAGTAACAGCTAGTGCAATGGATTTAGCTAAGGGACCAGAATAATTCCCCCAACCAATCTTTAATGTATTACCATGTAATATAATTGGATCAATAAATGTATTTGCATAGAATTGTACTGCTGCAGATGGTTCAATAAAAGTTATAAAACAAATATGTTTTGATTCAATAAATTTAATACTTTGTAAAATACCACCACGAACCACATTACAAACGTCTTCTGGTTTTGATCTTGGGTTAATATTACCAATATATATTGTCCTGTTGGCTGCATCACTCCCCATGGCAGAAGCCACTTTTGCTGAAGTATTTATTTGATCTTCTAATGAGTCTGTAATAGGTTGCGGAAGACTTTTAGAATATTTAAATGGTGGTTGTTCCATATAAAATGATGGTGTGGTAACCCCTATTGGGGTTTGTGGAGCCAATATACTATTTTGAGGAGTGAAACCATTCATATCCATTGGAGCAAAAGTTGGTGGTTCTTGGAAGTTTCTATCTAGAGGTCTAGGAGTAGATAACACCGAATTGGATATAGCTAATTTAGATAGTGGTGAATATGATTTAGTGATGTTTGTGGGGTGTTCATCAAAATTTTCAAAAGTTGCGTCATTATATGATTGTGGAGTTATGGTTAAGCGATTGTCTTCTAAATCAATTTTTTGTAACAACTCAGTAATGTCACCAACATTATGATTTAGATTAAGTGATGATTGAGAGGATATTAGACTTGTAGAACTTGGATTTGGTAAATTAGACATACTATTGTTGTTAGTGGTAATAGGGATATCCTGACTGTCAGGTTCAGAAATACTTAATTTTTTGCTGTCATTAACATGCGGTGTTATGTTAACAAAAAAGCATTTACCGAAATTAAATTCATTACTCTTGTATATTAAATAATTGAACATTTCAATAGCCATTGTAATATTCAAAAATGTTAAAATCATGTAATTTTTTCCGAATATTTTATTTGCCTTTTCTGTATTGAATAGTGAGATGGATTCAAGAATATATCTCTTGTTTGAACTGCTATCTTTAGATAAATTCAAATCTTTTAATAAAGAGGTTAACTCTTCCTCATCAAAAGGTTCTTTCAATTCAATAGCTAGGGACCTAGTAGCTTCATCCATAGTGGAATCGAATCGAAACATTGAATAATCATCAAGTTCATCCTCATCTTGACCCTCTTCGATATATCTCAAAACGACAAAATTTAAATTCATATCTTCTGAATTTAAACCTAACTTAAATTCTTTCAATCTTTGAAGTACATTATTATAAAAATTCAAACAAATTTGTACCGACATAAAACTCAATAAAATATTTTGTTTATCATCTTTGTTAATCACATAAATACTTTCAATTTCTGTAGTTTTAACAAATTTAATAATAAAATCATGAATACTGACTGATTTATCAATATTTTCTAATAATATTGATCTTGTTCTATATGCATCATCACCCTTTGGCAATATTTTAAAAGAAATTTGGATTGGGTTGTTGAATAATGATTCCATATTTGTTACTGATTCCTTAGTGAATTTAATTGGCTCATTGTTGAGAGTTTCAATGGGTGGTTTGTTTGTTCCATTCTTAATTGTATTATTATTATTATTATTATTTCTGGTATACCCACTTGAACTTTTGAATCTACCAAAAGTAGCTTGAGATGCTTGTTGAGGAGTATGCAAATTTGGTGATGCTACAAATGGGGACCCCATTAACAAATGAGAAGGTAATAAAGTTGCCCCATAAGCAGTATCAAATGGAGTTAACATACCATTAATAGCAGGTGATTGCATAGGTTGATGTTGTTGTTGTGAAGGTGGTAACATAACATGTTCAAATTGTGGTTGCATAGCAAATTCCATATATGGATAAATATTATCATTATAATTAAAAGTATTTGTATTTGTGGTGGTGTTATTATTAATTTGATGATATCCATCTGGATATGACATCATTTGGGCATATTGGATTGGAGCAGCTTTATATGGAAATTTTTGATTCCAATTGTTATTATTATTATTATTAGAATGAACGGTGTCGACGTTAGAATGATTGTTTTTCTTTGGATGATGCATTGTGGAGATATGTCTAGGTCAAACGAGTAAAATTGAGGTTGCGTGTATAGTAGTATCAAATATCAGTTTTATGGGATCAATTATGCTTTTATTAAGAAGGTTTAAAACATAAAAAGGGGGAGAAAGGAAACGAAAAAGATTGGGAAATGTGCTTATAGATTATATTTATCTAATTGGCACCTTCTTCACAATTAGCAGCGAAAGATAAGAAGAACAAAAATAAAAAATAACGAAAGTTTGATCCACCAAAAAAGAACGAGTCTTCTGTATGTGTATATGTCTCTTAACTATCAGTCAAAAAAAAGGAGAGCTATCAAATATATATATGTGAATATATTTAAATATATATTATAAAATAGTTGAGGGGTTAAAGGGTTTTCTTATATTAAATTGTCAAGGTTTCTAAATGGTTTAATTATTAAAATTGTTGTTTTCTAATTTTCTATATTGGGCTTCTTTTTCAATATTCTACAAAAAAAAAAATGAAGAAAAAGCAGTAATTTAAGTTTTATCCCAAAGAGGAAGTAGAACCAAGGGAAATAAAGGCAAGAAAGAAGGGGAAGGCCCCACTGTAAATTAACTTGTGGAGGTGGTTAAGGAAGATCCGTTTGATTTGTTTCTTGTGGAAGCGCGAAGGGGAAAAGATTAACAGAGGTAAGATTATATGTTGCAAATGGGGGGGGTGGGATATATATATTTATGTTGTAATGGATTAACACTCACCCCTGATGGTTTATGTGACAGTGTTGAGAATTCAAGGAACCGTTTCTTATGGATTAACATTTTTTCTTTCTTTTGTTTACGTGTTTAAAAGTTTAATCAACTGATGTAAAAATGTAATTACCTAAAAGGGATATTTTACGGAAGTCGTTTGATGTGAGACTGCAAGAGCACAAGAGGTGTTGGATTCGTTTGGATGTTGCTTTTATATATGACTTGTTGGTGTTGGGGAGATTCAAATATTTTACGTGTCCGCTATTGAATTAACGGGTTAATCAGATCATCCCATACTTTACAGAGAACTGTCCCACGGACAAGCACACACAAATAATATATATATAGACAGTGTCCACTGTCCAGGGATAATATGATCACTGGAAAAGAAGCACTAAGAAGCACAGAATTCACCATCAGACATGCGATGGCCACACTAAATTTTTGAGTCAGAAGAATACGTAATTTGCTCTTTTCTTGCACGCTAAGAAAACCGTTCAGGTGCCACAGCTTCGGACGGTTTTATAGTGGGAGGCCCCACTGTAGGTGTCCGGACGGCTGACACTGTCCGGCTGTCCGGCTAAAGATTACAACGTAAAAAAAACACCGGACACTGTCCCGGACAGTCCGGACAGCCGCCTTTTGCTCGAGAAGCCTTGGTGAGTTTTCCCTTTTCGGACACTGCAGCCCCACCATGAAATGCCTAGGAAAAAAAAAAGAAAAGAACCGGAAACAACAATACGAGATCAAAAAATGATGTATAACTTTCTTACTAAAGAAGGTATCTATAGTTGATATAGAAACAGTATGTCTGAATCTTAGTAATGAGAAGTTGTAGCCACTTATACAATTAACAGAAGATTGAAATGAAAATTTGTATATAAGCGCAACCATGGTTGGGATTGAAAACAAATCAGATACTTCTTTCTAGTTGTATATTATTTATCATTTAGATTATAACAAACCATCACATTAAACTAGTTTTAATACAACCCAATCAAACAAACAAAACAATGCCTTTCGTCAAAGATTTCACTCCAGTCGCTTTAGCTGACACCAACTTATTCAAGCCAATTCAAATTGGTGACATTGAATTAAAACATCGTGCTGTTATGCCTCCTTTAACTAGAATGAGAGCTCATCACCCAGGCAATGTCCCAAACAAGGACTGGGCTGCTGAATATTATAACCAAAGATCTCAATATCCAGGTTCTTTAATCATCACTGAAGGTGCTTTTATCTCTCCACAAGCTGGTGGTTATGATAATGCTCCAGGTATTTGGTCTCAAGAACAAGTTGCTGAATGGACTAAGATCTTCAAGAAGATTCACGACAACAAATCTTTTGTTTACGTCCAATTATGGAACTTAGGTAGACAATCTTATGCTGACACTTTAGCTAGAGATGGTTTACGTTATGATTCTGCTTCTGATAACGTTTACATGGATGAAGAACAAAAGGAAAGAGCTTTAAAGGCTAACAATCCACAACATGGTATCACCAAGGATGAAATTAAACAATACATTAAAGAATACGTCCAAGCTGCTAAGAATTCTCTTGCTGCTGGTGCTGATGGTGTTGAAATCCATTCTGCTAATGGTTATTTATTAAATCAATTCTTAGATCCAAAATCCAACAAGAGAACTGATGAATATGGTGGATCCATCGAAAACAGATCTCGTTTCGTCTTGGAAGTCGTTGATGCTATTGTCGAAGCTATTGGTCACCAAAAAGTTGGTATTAGATTCTCTCCATATGGTTTATTCGGTACCATGTCTGGTGGTGCTGAACCATTAATTGTTGCTCAATATGCTCATGTTATTGGTGAATTAGAAAAGAGAGCTAGAGAAGGTAAGAGATTAGCTTATATTCATTTAGTCGAACCACGTGTCACTGATCCATTCTTAGTTGAAGGTGAAGGTGAATATGATCAAGGTTCTAACGATTTTGCTTACTCCATTTGGAAGGGTCCAATTATTAGAGCTGGTAATTTAGCTTTACATCCAGAAGTTGTCAAGGACATGGTCAAGGATGACAGAACTTTAATCGGTTACGGTAGATTCTGGATTGCTAACCCAGATATTGTTGCTAGATTAGAAAAGGGTTTACCATTAAACAAATATGATAGAAGTTTATTCTATGCTATGACTGATAAGGGTTACTTAGACTATCCAACTTATGAAGAAGCTTTAAAATTAGGTTGGGATAAGGAATAAATAATCTAATTCCACTTACAGTGTTTTTATCATGTCATAGAAAAGAAAAGAAAAAATAAAAAAAAAAGAACCATATACTTTAATTTATATCTAAATTAATTATATATTATATATGCTTTTAAGAAATGTTAATTTGAAATAAAATACTCATATTTCCAATGCTACTTCACACATCATGGCTAAATGATCACTTGGATATTCACCTGTGTGTGGTTCTGTATGATTAGGCATATCTTTAGCTAATGGCATCATTAGATATCCTTTAATATGTAAATGACAATCATGTTCTAAAGTCTCAATTGTATCTTGTTGTGAACCACCCTGTGGATTCCATGATTTCACCACAAAGATATAATCTAATAAGCCTTCCCATTTAATTGATCGATGTGATAACTCAGGTTCACTGTTATTTGTTGTAGGGTTAGAATTCTCTGGATGCACTAAATGATAACCAATACCATATAATGATACAGCTTTTAAAGGTACAGTATTATGTAAATTTACTATCCTTTGAACCAGTGCAGATTGCTCGGGGGTGGCATCATACGTGTATGGTCTAGGTTCAGTAGGTTGATTTTCAGGGGTGGACTCTTCTTCATCCTCTCCTTCACTACTACTACTACTGCTGCTTGAAGAGCTAACTTCTCCATTTCTTCTCTTGGAATATTGATAAGATGTACTACATTCAATAATAGCTTTGGATCTTCCAATAAAATTCACTGGTTTTTCAGTAATAGATAAATATGGTGGATCACACGGTTGTGAATTAAAATCACCGGCAAGAAATGTATACCAGTGATTACAAATATTTGATTTTGCAAGTTCATTTCGAACTTGATTTAATTTATCCATAATAAGGTAACATTGTCTAGTTCTTTCAAAAGTACCAAAAAGATGCCAAAATAAATGTGTAGTGGCAATAATTACCCCATTAGGTTTATTACTATTATAACTTGGATTAGTTGAATTTAATTTTAAAGCCACTATTAAAGTAACACTTCTTGTTCTTGTTGTAGTGGGAATTTCACCTCCAGCTTTAATCTTATCTAAACACATCGGTATTACTGTTATGGGGTTTTCATCAAACATCTTTGTGTTCCACACTACAGCCACACCATGAACTTTCCCCGGATATGAGAAAAATTCCCCTTTATAATCAACTTCAGCTAAAGCATCAGCCCAAAATCTTTCCCATTGAATCTTATCCACTTCTTGTAAACATAAGATATCACTATGATAATATTTAATTTCTCTCATAAGTACTTTTGATCTATTATGCCATTTAATTGCCTCGTTAGCTCCAGGAAATGTTGTTCTTCTAATTAAAGTTTGAGCTAAAGTGTTATAAGTCATAATCTTAACATTAATTAAAGGTTTATCACGACTTACATGTCTATTTGGAATATAAAGTATTGGTCTCTTAATGAAAAATTTGGTTCTTAATTGTTTTAATTCTAATTCACGTTGTTCTCTTTCATGTCTTTCCCTTCTAAGTGCTCTAATTTGCGCTACATATTCTGGGGTGATTTGATTTCTTGGTAATTTTTGATGTTTTGTCTCAGATATATCGGACATATTATTGTAATCATAACCATACAAAAATGTATCTATTTATTTGTACTTGTTGTGTTTGTTCATAAAGTTTGTAATGTTTAAAAGTTCCCTTTAATACCAATTTTTGCAGATCCTTAAATATTAATGATTCTCAAAATTGACAACTATAACAAGGAAACCATTCTTATAAGAAAGAGAAACAGTTGCAAGAAAAGGAACACAGCATCGATGGTGTTTTATAAAATTACATTGGTGCGGTCGTTGATTGGAACTCCAGAGGCCACACGTACTGTGGTGAAGACGTTGGGGTTGGGGAAAAGAGGATCCACTGTTTATAGAAGGGTTACCCCGGCCATTGCTGGTTCGATATTGAAGGTTAAAGAACTGGTAGATGTACAGTTAAGTGAAACGAGTTTGACTAAGGAGGAACAACGTAAGTTACGTAAGTCCAATCCAGGGTTTGAAGTGGAGAAAAGAATGCATGAAGTATGATTTATGCATATGTATGTATGTATTTGAAATTATGTATATAGTTATAATATTCTTAATAGACTAAATTGTTGGTCATTTCTTCTGGTAAGATATTCTTTGATAATGTGAAGCTATTCTTGTTATTTGTGCCGTTAATATTTGGATTTGTAGTATTTGGGTCTCTGTCATTATCGAAAATGACACTAAATGAATCCACCATTCTGAAAATATCACTTCTATCCATTGCTTTCCCATCAAAACTTAATTCAAAACTATCATTATTATACTGTTGAAATGATTTATTTAATTGTAATGACGATTTATTTCTAATTGGTTTCTTATTAAGGGATGCTAATGGTTGTTGCAATTTCAAGAACTGTTCAAAGAATTGTTTTCTATCTTGAATATCAAGTTTGACCTCAGGATTGGATCTCTTCATTGGAATGTTACCCTTCTTTATTGAATCTCTTTGTGTAATATTTGTTGGTTCAACCAGCTCATCTAATGAATAGACAGGTAAAGTGGGTAATCCAGCCACATATAAAATTGGTTTATTTGTCTTTCTCTTAGAATTATGTGTTTGTGAAATTAAATTATAAATGGTATCATTTGTTCTTTCTTGCATAGAATTAGTTGGAATAGTGTCTATAGATGAATTATTTTCGTTAATTTGTAAAATTTCTTTTAATTGATTATTTCTTTTAGATTTGTTGTTGTTGTTATTATTATTGGTTTTAGAAGAAGTAGAGGGTTGTACAGAAATAAATGGTTTATTATGATTCATTTCTTTCAAAATTTGTATATCTATAGGATCTTTGAAATATCTAGAATTTGTCTTTAAATATTCTATACTTGGATATGAGTGTTTTCTTCTTTGAAGGTTGTTATTGGTATATTGATTACTATTTATCTTGGGTTTAGTGTACTTGTAGTTTTGGTACATATTATTCTTACTTGTAGAATAATAAGCATTATTACCATTTGTAAAGTTTGTAGGACCAGTGTTACTATTAGAATAATTATAACAGTTGTAGGAAGAATTGTCTGATGTTAAGCCACTGTTATTAGTCCTTGCATAAGGGTACGCATAATGATAATAATTTTCATTCTGTAAGGTTGCGTTATCATAAAACACTTTAGGTTCGTTATATTTTTTACCAAAGTTAATATCGTTGTAATCCTTTCCCTTGATATTCAACTCCTTGGGCCTGTGATCGTTATAATTGTATGATGTCTGTGGATTAATGGGACCATTATTTGTTGGAATGGAAGATTTATTATTCAAAGTTCTTCTATACATCTTCTACTGGTAACGGCCACTGTCTGTACTTTATATGTGCCAGTACAATTCCAATGCTTTCTTGCTCGTTACAACCTGAAGTTTAGTTTTAATAAAAACGTATAACAACTGTCACAAAGTACTTTGAAATTGAATAAATTTAATTAAATTCAATGTTTTTACCCAAAAGGGAAATGTGATCTGTGTTGATAGCATTTCCTGTTTGGGCGATAACTTGTTTCCCTTTTGGGACATGCCGTTACCCTCCTGTTAATTTTTTTTTTTTCATTTAAAAAAGCCCGGCGAGAATCGAAATTCCTGGTTTCCTTCTTTCAATATGCACTTTTCGTTTGAAGATATGCCCAGAAAGATCGACAACTTGTTGTTCAATCAGGTGTATTATAACCGTGTGTTCTAATACACGTGGTTGTCCAACTTTGTCCCTTTTTACTTATCATATGTGGAGGGTATTACTGCGGTTTTAGGCTGTGAACCCGTCCTATATGAAGTTGATTTTACTGTCAATATGATTGTATTTGCTAGTATTTTTTGTTCAAGTATAAATTGCTTTAAGAAGAGTTTGATTTAATTTCAGCTGGTTTGTTAAATAGTGGGATGTACAGTTAAAGTATGGATAAATATTATTTACTTTTAATTCTTTCTGTATAGTATAAATCATTAACTACTACAAATAACGTCTTTCGACCATCACCTGCAAGAACAACATTGTGGTTATAAACCAACCTCAACCAATGGGCAAAACAGTACACCCTAGGTAAACCAGGAAGTATATCATAGACTTTCTCAAGGAATGATTTATTGTGAAAAATAGCTACATTCATAAGAAGATACATCATGCGTGTAATATTAAGATTATTATTCTTGGGCAGTTCCCCGTGACTGGAGAACCACCTTTGCATCAGTATCTCTTTTAATATTATGAATAGCCTTAAGAAATATTTGATTGAACTTCAGCTGGTTGGTTAAATAGTGGGATGTACCATTAAAGTATTTAACAAAACCGAGATCCTTGTATTTTTCGGCACCAACTCTTTTTAACAACATTATTATAGCATCGTCGTCAGCATATTGGTAAAATTCTTTGTAACGTATTGGTGTGTCATTGGTTCCAAAAAAATGAAGAATATCAATATTATTTATAATAATAAATTGCCACATCTGTTCATAAATGGCAGCCATCTGAAAAGACCCAGTGCGAATGGTACTTGATACCTCAACTTTTTTCAAGGTTGGATCAAGTATTCTGCCCATTGCATCCAAACTTGATCGGATTTTGGATATTTTGGCTTTAGGTTCCTTGGCACATTTAATTGAATAAGCAACACTACCATATTCCTTGAGATATGACTTGTCTTCAAAAGATTCTTTGTTCGAAAGTGCATATTTCTTTAGTATAAATAATTCCAATACTAATTTTCTAATGGAAAGATTAGTGCTACTATAGCAAAAGCACCCATTCAATTTGTTTCCTCCACACCCACCACAAGGATTGGACACAGTATTATAAAGATTAAAGTTAAAATAATCCTCAGTGACCCCATCGGTATACAAAAACTTATGGAATGATTTGTCAACTCCATATCTTTCAAGAGCATTTTTATACTTACCATAATAGTATGTTAATTCTTTTATGGTTGTTGATATGCTCTTCTCTTCTGTTATCTTTTTCTTTTTCTGTATCCTTGGTTCATTCTGATCTTTTTCACCCACATCATTTTGCAATAGTAATCTTAGTGTCCTTTTCGCTGGTTGTCTTTGAAGAATTATACGTCCATCTATAGTTTATGGTACGTTTTGTCAACACCATATTTCTCAAGAGCATTTTATACTTTCCATAATAATGGGTTAATTCTTTTATGGTTATTGAAATATATTACAAACAATAAATGAAATGAATCAATTAAACAGTTATACTTTACTAAAGGAGTGGTACTTTAAACGTGAATAATTAATTCAAAATATTACTTCTTTCATAAAGATTTGGTACAGGAAGAATTAAACATATATAACCTTTTGAATATGTTTTTAAACTTTTTCCCCATCATATTGACCATATCTACGAGTAATACGTACTCCTCCTGGTGGATTACTGGTATTGCCATTCATTTTTGCACTTTTAACTAGTTTACTGACAGTTACAATTTCCTCTGTAGAAACTAGGAAACTGTGTAACGCTTCTAATTGATCAATATTTTCGCATAAAGATAATAACAAAACCTTTTGAATCGTTCTATAACAGGATCAACAGTAACAGGAATGATTTTTTGATACGTTGAATCTCTATTATAGTTCTCTTCAGCATCCACCGTATCATTAGAAGACATAGCAGAAACATTCCTACCTGGAATTCTACTGATTATGTTCAGAGATAGATAGTTTACCTTCAATAGTAGTTTGATTCATAGTACTGACTGTCTTCCTTTCTATATGATAAAATACATAAATTTAATAATATTACTATATACATAGGGATCTTGTTTTTATAAGATCGCATCAATTTTTCAGTTTTAATTTATTCTTTTTGTGTAGTGAAAATATTTCTACTAACAGATTTTCGTGATTAATGAGAATTTCCAGCAGAATTAATTATTTATCATTAACCATAGCAATTGTGCCAGAATAATTCCTAAATCAGGACGACGACCTAATAGTTTATTAGCTTCAACAAAGGAATAACCATTGATCGATTCAATCTGGTTATGATTAATTTCTTTATTAAGAATTAGGTGAATAGTGGTTCTTCTTTCAGCTAAATAATGCAAGAAACTCTTTCTAAATTCTTACCACTCTTAATAAGAGCATACGTAATCAAATATTGACAGGAGAAAATTGGACTATATTTCTGTTTACCACAGCTACAATACCATATTGTTAGATTTATAGTCTATTCTTTGTTTCTATTGGAATTTCTCTTTTTTTACCAATAAGTCTATTCAAGAGCCTTTTTTTTTCCAGACAGCTAAAGTATTTACCAGTTCTCTTCCAGTTTTAATCTCACTCATTCTTCTTATCAGTTTAGGATTATAATGGTCCCCAATTTTTGGGTCCAGGATAAACAAAACCGTATCTGACCTTAGATTCCTAGCATCTTTCAAATAATAATGTTTAAAGATTTTAAAAAAGGGCTCAAGCAACATGTTCGCCATTCTAGGAGCATAATCTTTGTTAATTCTGCTCCAGTTGGTAAAGCATTTGGGATTTAAATAGCGGGAACATAGATGTTGAATGCATCTCATTTTTCTGTGTTTAACTAGCACGTAATCGTGAATTAGCTTTAGTCCCTCTTCGTATAACTCTGCAAACGTTTTAGTATACTTAATTTTTGATCTTTCTATCATCATTAGTGGACTATTTTACAAATACTACGATAGCGGAGACTCCTTTGCGGTACGGCCCATTACTTTCTTTGTTTTAATACGAGTGCTAGTTCTTTATATTAGTCATTTGTATAAGTAATATATTGAATCATATATAATGTTTTATAAAATAATAAGCAGCTACAATCTTTCCAATTATACCAATGTCCAGACAAGTTTGGACTGGTCCATTATAGAGTTTCATGTCTAACACCACTAAATTTATATCGTTTTATTCAAATTTGAATATTTTTGTTGTGGTTTCAACGTTTGCAAAAAGCGGAAGAAACCGTCCAAAAACAAACAAATCGTTAAAAAACATACAGTAAAGGGAAACAAACATCGCTGTTCCACACAGAAGCCACCAAAAGTCCATAACATCATCACAAGTTGTGTCTGTTGCATGTTAAAGGGTTGTTGACGTTACTACCTCTATATTGCTGCATAACACCCCCACACCACACTGTGAAGGGCTCACTCTCCTCGGTGATTGGCGCAAATCCAAATGGAAAAACCGGGCCCAGCGGCTAAAAACTCCAGGGATATTCATTTCTTTAAAGATACATTTAATATCTGCAAGACAACATTTATTGCATTTCAACTTGGACACAGGGTGGGTTTAGTCCCTTTCAGAAATATAATTCACTAACATAAAGACTACTCAGAACGGTGTATCATGCTGTCTCGTGGGTATAGATATAACTTACATAATGTAAAGGCAACAACGTCCTTATTAAGATTTGCATCTACTTTAAGGTCAACTGTGGGTGAACCACCAAACTCTGCTGCTACTGCTGCTTCAAAATCTAATGATCCTGTCACTTCAGTGGATAAACAAGGTACTGGGCCTTCATCATTTCAAACTATGAAAGTATTAGATGATCATACTGATACAAAACCAAATATTGTAGTATTGGGATCTGGTTGGGGTGCTATTAGTTTTTTGAAAAATATTGATACTAAGAAATATAACGTTTCATTAATTTCACCAAGAAATTATTTCCTGTTCACACCACTATTACCTTCAACACCAGTAGGGACCGTAGATGAAAAATCTATTATTGAACCTGTGGTGAATTTTGCCTTAAGGAAAAAGGGTAATGTTACATATTATGAAGCCGAGGCGACAAGTATTAATCCAGAGAAGAATACTGTGTCCATTGATAGTGTGTCTTCTATGATAAAACCAAATTTAAAACAATCCACGGAGACAAAAAATGATCATATGGGGATACAAAAAGATGACCCCGTGGAGATTAAATATGATTATTTAGTGGCAGCAGTGGGGGCAGAACCAAACACATTTGGTATTCCTGGTGTGAAAGAATATGGACATTTTTTGAAAGAATTACCTAATTCAAAAGAAATTAGAAATGTTATTGCATCAAATATTGAAAGAGCAAATTTCTTACCTGAGGGAGATCCAGAGAGGAAAAGATTATTAACTATTGTTGTTGTGGGTGGTGGTCCTACTGGTGTCGAGACTGCGGGTGAATTACAAGATTATGTTACTCAGGAATTACAAAAATTTTTACCCTCATTGGCTAAAGAGGTTGAAATTCATCTTGTAGAGGCATTACCTATTGTATTAAATATGTTTGAAAAGAAATTATCATCATATGCACAAAATGTGTTAGAAGATGCTTCAATTAAATTACATTTAAATACCGCCGTGGGGAAAGTAGAACCCAAACATTTAATTGCAAAGAGTAAAAACTCCGATGGTACAGTGACAGAGACTATATTACCATATGGTACATTAATCTGGGCCACTGGGAACAAGATTAGACCCATAATTAAAAACTTAACTACAAAGATTCCTGAACAAGCCAATTCAACAAGAGCCATTAGTGTAAATTCATTTTTAACCGTTAAGGGTTCAAATAATATTTTTGCCATTGGTGATAATGCATTTATTGGATTACCCCCCACAGCACAAGTTGCACATCAACAAGCAGAATATTTAGCCAAACAATTTGATAAGATGTCACATATTAATGGATTTCATAAACTTTTAAATGAACGTAAAGAAAAGATTGATTTGTTATATGAAGAAAATAACTTTAAACCATTTAAATATATTCATTATGGTGCATTAGCATATTTAGGCCATGAAAGAGCCATTGCTAATATAACATATGGTAAACGGTCATTATACACTGGAGGTGGATTTTTCACATTTTATGTTTGGAGATTAGTTTATTTGTCGATGTTATTATCTGCAAGAACAAGATTTAAAGTTATGATGGATTGGTTAAAATTATCATTTTTCAAAAGAGATTTCTTTAAAGATTTATGAATTCCAATTATTTATTTATTTATTTATTTTAATATTCTATTTATGTATATATAAACTATTGAAAAAATTCTTTTGCCTTTTTAATATTTTCTAATACCAATTGTTGTGGTTGTTTTGAATCATTGAGTACAATAAAACAAACCATATTTGAAGAAATTTCACTTACATAAATTGAATCATTTAATATTAATGTCTTAAACCCACTTTTCAATTTAGTACAACTTTGTTTGTAATTTTTCATTATATTCGATATTTTTTCAAATCTCTTGGGATCGATTTTAGTTATATTATTATCATTAGTATCGCTATTGCTCGAACAAATGACTAAAAAAGTCGTCTTTTCGAAAAGAATAATTTCAAAAGCATTTAAAATATTTTTAAATTTAATTAAATTTGATTGATGTATTGACATATTTGGTATTAAAGAACAAACAATTTGTGACCAAGCTTTATATAAACTTTCATCCCAAATTGATGTAGCAAACCCGACTATATTCTTGAACCCATATTCTGTTGCTGTGGCGGTTAATTTATTCATCATAATATTAAATAATTCCATTCTTTTATCTAATTGAACTAAATCCATCTTATGTAACAAAACGAATATTTTAGCATCGGGGGAATATTTTTTCAATTGTTTTAAGGATCTCATAAAAATTTCAATATCTTTCATAACTTCTTGTGATTCTACATCAAATACATGAATTAAAACTTGTACCATTTGGAAAATATGATCTTTTTGCTTTGTAAAATAATTTTCCATAAATACATCTTGTCCTCCACAATCCCATAAATTCAAAGTCATATTCCCCAAGAATCTAAGATGCGAATGTTCAACATCAATAGTGGCACCTAATCTACGGGTATCGAATGCACTATAATTACTAAAGATAATAGAACGCATTGAAGATTTCCCTGAACCTGATCTTCCCATTAATAATAATTTCTTTCTATTATTTGACGTGGATAGATTACTCATTGTGGTGTGTGTGTGTGTGTGTGATATAGAGTTGGGATGGTTCAAGAGGGGTTGTGTGTTCAAGAATACAATTGTTTCAAGTTGCACTGTTTGTAATTTTTCAATGTTTAATTTTTCAACTTACAATTTCTTTAAATGTTCCTTCAACCTTTAGACATCGTTGACAGATAGAAGATGGCACCGATAGACGGAGTATATGATACAACGTCTGCCATAACACAACATAACGTACAGAATGTAACATAACACAATACAGCACCACGTTTTGTGAGTGGGTACACACGGTGCTATTGTTTTCGGAGATCAAACCACAGAAGAACAATAGCCACGTGTGGGAGATCTATTGTTCTTTTGTGTCAGTGCGATGAGCCCGTGGGTTCCGTGTCTTTGCTATATGTAAAGTATTACTGCTGCAGCGAGGCCGAATCCACGTGTGGTGGGTACACAAGGGTTGGCACTCCTTTAAAGTGGTGGTGGTGGTGGTGGTGATGAGGAGCAGGTGGATGGACAGCGAGTGGATATATAAATATGTAGTGTCTTGTGTCTTGGTTGAGATGGTTTCCTCTTCTCTCTCTCTCTCTCTTCTGTTCTCATCCCAAAATAACCACACAACTACAACACTCAAAAACAACTACTCTCAACTACATTTGATGCTTAATCAAACTACTCAATCTGATCAAGATTTACAAAATAATAATAACACTACCATAGGTGGTAATGCTGCTTTCCATAACTATTTAAATGATTTTGCCAATATTGAAGATCCTTTAGAAAGAAGAAGATTAGCTTTAGAAAAAATTGATGAAAGTTCATTCGGTTGGCAACAAATTCGTACCATTGCTATTGCTGGTGTCGGGTTCTTGACTGATTCATATGATGTCTTTGCCATTAATTTAGGTGTTTCTATCTTATCTTATGTCTATTGGCAAGGTGCCATGCCTGCTTCTACTGACACTCTTTTGAAAGTTTCTACTTCTGTCGGGACTGTCATTGGTCAAGTTGGGTTTGGTATTATGGCTGATATTTTCGGTAGAAAGAAAATTTATGGTTTAGAATTAATTTTAATGATCTTTTGTACTATTTTACAATGTACTTTAGGTTCTGCACCAGCGGTTAATTTTGTTGCCGTTTTAACTTTTTATAGAATTATGA
This sequence comes from Monosporozyma siamensis, assembly GCA_003708905.3. Lineage (NCBI taxonomy): Eukaryota > Fungi > Ascomycota > Saccharomycetes > Saccharomycetales > Saccharomycetaceae > Monosporozyma > Monosporozyma siamensis. The sequence continues at coordinate 47,063 of PPOL03000067.1, forward strand.
TGGGGATTGGGATCGGTGGTGATTATCCTTTATCTTCAATTATTTCTTCTGAATTCGCTACTACTAAATGGAGAGGTGCCATTATGGGTGCCGTATTCGCTAATCAAGCATTTGGTCAAATCTTGGCCGGTGTCCTTGCCATGATTTTAATTGCTGCTTACAAGAGTGATTTAGTTGATGTTAAGACTGGTGCTGAATGTGGTGCTGCCTGTCAATTGGCTTGTGATCAAATGTGGAGAATTTTAATTGGATTTGGTGCTGTCCCTGGGATTGCTTGTCTTTATTTTAGATTGACTATTCCAGAATCTCCAAGATATGCTTTAGATGTTGATATGCAATTTGAAATGACTCAATCTCCAAATAAGAATCAACAATTTGATGAAAAGAATGATACTGAAATTCATTTCTCTGATAGATCTCAAATTACCATCGACCCAGAACACCACCAACAATTACCAGAAAAGAAAGAAGCTTCATTTAAAGATTTTTGTCGTCATTTTGGTCAATGGAAATATGGTAAAATTTTATTAGGTACTGCTGGGTCCTGGTTTACTCTTGACGTTGCATTTTATGGGTTATCATTAAATTCTGCTGTTATTTTACAAACTATTGGTTATGCAAGTTCTGAAAATGTTTACAAAAAATTATACAATTCTGCTGCAGGGAATTTAATTCTTATCTGTGCTGGTTCTTTGCCAGGTTATTGGTGTTCTGTTTTTACTGTCGATATTGTCGGTAGAAAACCAATTCAAATGATGGGATTCGTCATCTTAACTGCTTTATTTTGTATTATTGGGTTTGGTTATAATAAAATTGGTGATCATGGTCTGTTAGGTCTTTATATCCTTTGTCAATTTTTCTGTAATTTTGGTCCAAATGTTACTACATTTATTGTCCCTGGTGAAGCATTCCCAACAAGATATAGATCTTCTGCTCATGGTATTTCTGCTGCCTCAGGTAAGATTGGTGCTATTATTGCCCAAACTGCTTTGGGTACTTTAATTAACCATAATTGTGCTCGTGATGGTAAAGCTAAGAATTGTTGGTTACCACATGTTATGGAAATTTTTGCCCTATTCATGTTGGTGGGTTGTGTTACTACATGGTTTATTCCTGAAACTAAGAGATTAACTTTAGAAGAAATTAGTGAAAAATATCATGATGAAATTGATCCAGCTAATTATGCATCTTATACTACTGTTTCTGCAACTTCTTCAACAAGAGAGGAAGTAGTATAACCATTCGAGAACTCTTCCTTCAGTCATTACAATAAATTATTTTAACCCTATTTTTGCTCTTCCTTTTTCCCTACTAATGATATTTTTAACACTCACTCACTAATTACAAAAAAAACACACATATATTTATTTTTAAATAATACTTTATACACATTCTTCTCTATCTACCCACTCATGTATATTAATAATAATTAAATCTTCTGCCCTTCTTTAACCAGATGTCCAAATCTTTCAAGAAAACCGTCTAAAGAAACCTCATTTTAAGCACAACATGGGGACAACTCCAACAGCATCAACCTCTCCCATACAATGCAGCATCACATCCACGGTTTAACGTGTCACGGTCGCCAGTTTGGTGTCACCTGGATCTCTCTTTTCCCTTTTGGGAAATTCGCTAACTGGGCCACAACAAAAAAAAATAACACAACACAAAAAAAAACTTAAAACAGGAAATAAACAAACCACTAAAGATCTTGAATCCACCTTAGTAATATCGTGTTTATTCAAACATATATCCCAATTGTGAGTATATACACACACGCACAACAACAAGAATTCAAATATGAGAGAAGTTATTAGTATCAATGTCGGTCAAGCCGGTTGTCAAATCGGGAATGCATGTTGGGAATTATATTCTTTAGAACATGGTATTAGACCAGATGGGTATTTACAAGATGGATTAGATAGACCAAAGGGTGGTGAAGAAGGGTTTTCCACTTTCTTCTACGAGACTGGTGCTGGGAAATATGTACCAAGAGCCATTTATGTCGATTTAGAGCCAAATGTTATTGATGAAGTTCGTAATGGGGAATACAAGGATTTCTTCCATCCAGAACAATTAATTAATGGTAAAGAAGATGCTGCCAATAATTATGCTCGTGGTCACTATACTGTGGGTACTAAGATCATCGATGAAGTGACTGATAGAATTAGAAGAATGGCTGATCAATGTGATGGGTTACAAGGTTTTCTTTTCACTCATTCTTTAGGTGGTGGTACTGGTTCTGGTCTTGGATCTTTATTATTAGAACAATTGGCTGAAAATTATGGTAAGAAATCTAAATTAGAATTTGCTGTCTATCCAGCTCCACAAGTGTCTACTTCTGTCGTGGAACCATATAATACTGTGTTATCTACACATTCTACTTTAGAAAATTCTGATTGTACTTTTATGTTAGATAATGAAGCCATTTATGATATGTGTACCAAGAGATTAGGTATTGCTAGACCAAATTTTAAACATTTAAATAATTTAATCGCTCAAGTGGTTTCCTCCGTTACTGCATCTTTAAGATTTGATGGTTCTTTAAATGTGGATTTAAATGAATTCCAAACTAATTTGGTTCCATATCCAAGAATTCATTTCCCATTAGTCTCTTATGCTCCATTTGTGTCAAAGGGTAGAGCTAATCATGAATCCAATTCTGTTGCTGAAATTACCAATTCATGTTTCGAACCAGGTAATCAAATGGTTAAATGTAATCCAGCCGCTGGTAAATATATGGCTAATTGTTTATTATACAGAGGTGATATTGTTACTAGAGATGTTCAAAGTGCTGTAACTCAAGTTAAAAACAAAAAAGTGGTTCAAATGGTCGATTGGTGTCCAACTGGGTTTAAAATTGGTATTTGTTATGAACCACCAAGTGTCACTCCACAATCTGAATTAGCTGATGTTACTAGAGCTGTTTGTATGTTATCAAATACTACTGCTATTGCTGAAGCTTGGAAGAGAATTGATGAAAAATTCGATTTAATGTATAACAAACGTGCTTTTGTTCATTGGTATGTTGGTGAAGGTATGGAAGAAGGTGAATTTACTGAAGCTAGAGAAGATTTAGCCGCATTAGAAAGAGATTATATTGAAGTTGGTACTGATTCTTTTGCTGATGAAGAAGAATACTAATCTTAAGGAATTAAATAACAAGAAAAAAAAATAACAAAACAACTAATGAAGTGGTGATAATAAGACAACTCATATCCCAGTGTCTATTCCTATAACTATTACTAAAAAAGATAATAATAAAAACAAATACTAGCTTACGTTAATCAGTATATACAATTCTCTTTTTGTTTATTTCTCTTCTATTTTGCGTATATACTTTACATACCCATGAAAAAAACTGTATATTATTTATAATGCGGTGTTACAAACACATATTTAAATCTTAACCTTACTTTGTTTCAAATATTAATTGCTGTGGGTCCTTTGGAATTGTGACACTTTTTTAGAGTGATTTTTGGATTTTTTTTTTTTTTTTAATTTCCTCTTTGGAACTTTTCTCGAAGAGAAATTTAACACATCTTGAAAAAAAAATAAAAGCGATGAGCTGAGTAGCTTTTACGTAAGAGTTAAAGTGGTCTATTTGTGTTTGCCACTGGGATAACAAAGGTCAACTCAAAGCTGCTACAAAGAATGTCTGGAAAGAAATTACCAACTGCTGAGTTAGATGATGGGGACAACATCTTAAATGATCCTAAACATGGTATTTATATCCCAACTGGGTTATTTATTTTTGGTATTTCTTTATTGACGTATCAGTCTGGAAATTATAAACTTTTACTCTGTGTACCATTCTTCTTAGGGTTCTTAGCTTACAAATGGATTAGATCTTTTAAGAGAAAACAATCTTTATTTACTGATAGATGGACTCCATTAGAATTAGTTGATCAAACTTTAATCTCTAAAAATACTGCTATATATCGTTTCAATTTAAAGACTCACTTGGAATCTTTAAATATTCCAGTTGGGTATCATGTTGCTGCAAGATGTGTGGTGGATGGTCAAGAAGAAATTAGATTTTATAATCCAATAAATCCAAAATTTGATCAAGGTCATCTTGATATTATTGTGAAATCTTATCCAGAGGGTAAAGTTTCTAAATATTTTGCATCTTTAACACCAGGTGAATTTGTGGAATTTAAGGGACCTATTGGATTATTGAATTATGAAACTAATTCGTCAAAGGAAATTGGTATTATTGTTGGTGGTTCTGGTATTACACCAGCTTTACAAATTTTAAATGAAATTATTACTACTCCAGAAGATTTAACTAAAGTGTCACTTATTTATTGTAATGAAACTGAAAATGATATCTTATTAAAGGATGAATTAGATGAAATGAATGAAAAATATCCATATTTACATATTCATTATATTCTTCGTCAACCAAAGCATCCAGAAACTTGGACTGGTGATATTGGATTAATTTCCAAAGAAGTCATGGAAAGATATTTACCTAAAAGTGATGCTGATAATAGATTATTTATTTGTGGTCCTGAAGGTATGAATGATTTAGCTTTAAGATATGCTAAAGAATTAGGTTGGCCACATGGGAGTGAAACTACTGGTGATGATCAAGTCTTTGTATTTTAAGCGTCACTAAAGCTTATTCATTTTATATATATCTTATATTACCTTTATAAAGCTTAAAAAAAGTTTTTAAGTTATTTTGTTAATTGCAAATGATATTTATATACTTGGAGTATTATCCATATATTCAGATAATGTTGTATTTAATAATGGAATATCAGCCAATTTATGCATCACTAAAGGTTTAATCACTTGACAAACTTCTAAACCTTTACCCTTTGAATCATTTGAAATTAAACATAAAAATGTACAAGTAACCTTACTCACATCAGATAGCTTAGTGGGGAAAATTAATTGTGGTAAACTTTCTTGATGTGCATTTTCTGCTTTCTTTGATTCTTCAATAAATCTAGATTCTGCATTATTTTTAGTCCATCTTGATAAAATTTTACCCTCTTTTATTGAGACTAATTTATGTCTTGGTTGAATACCTCTAATAACGAATTTCTTGCTACCACCACTTGGATGATTAATAACCATTGCCGCAGCATCAGGGAACGCATTAGATACATTTCTAATAAATTCCACGGCGGGACCCAATTTTTCACCTCTTTCATGAATTGCTTTAGAGAAAATTGATTCATATGATTTCCAAAGTTGAATTTGTGTATATTCTGCATCCATAACAGGTTCAAAACAACATCTTAACCATGTCATTGATCTCTTTTGTTCATTCATATTTAATAATTCATGAAATAATGCTGGTGTTAAAGATGGCGGTTTTTCTGGTGGTGGAGGTTTTAGTCTTTTAGTTAATTTAATTTCTTTTGTATTAAATTGTGAATAATTGGGTAAATTTATATTATAGGTTAAATATTCTGGTAAGATGGCTTGAAATGTCTTGAATCTATTTTTATCTGTTAATAATTTTTGAATTCGCTTGTTACCAGGTAAACAATATTGATACAAAAAATCAAATGATGTGATTATCAATTCTGAATCGACTGATATTAAAAGATTGTTTACTATTGTATCCAATGTCTTATCATCTAAATTGTCAGCAGCACTTTCTTCATCTTCTTTTGATCTCACTAATAAACGAGATAAAGATCTTAAGATAGATATAATTAAAGCTCTATCTTTAGTTCTATTTAAAATAACAATTAAATTTTGGAAAAATGGATCATCCTTCTTTGCTGGTGCAATATAAGAAGAGATGGCTTCCATTAAATCCATTGTATAATGTAAAATTTCATTGAAAAATGAATAATTTTTAAAGAAAATCTTATCATTATCTTTATTAAATTTAACTAAGATAAATAATAAGAAATTTTTAATATCGTTATCCTTAGTTAAAATTTGAACAGATTCCATATCTTGAGCTAAATTTCTCAGTATTAAAAGACTTGTTATCCCCATTTGTAAATCATCATTATAAATATCTTTAATGGAAATATGAAATTGATCAATAATGGGGATCAAATTAATTATAAACTTTTTAAAATATGTTAATAAATGTGGTAAAGTCTTTAATGAAATCATATATGGAGCTTTATTACTATAAGTTAAATATTTTTTCAAAGCCCATTTCATTTCATCTTTAATTGTGGAATTTAATGACATTTCCATTCTAGTTAAATCATCACAACCACGTAATGTTTCTCTGGGCAAATTTTGGAAAATGTTTAAATTTGCCAAAGAATATTGTAAAGTGGCTTTATTTGTTGAATAACTGTTGCTAGTGACGTTGGAAGTGGTTGCTGCACCAGGAATATTATTACTGGTATCTGTATTCGACACTTTAATCGGTATTGGTTCTAAGAATTGGAATGAATTATCAGTTACCGCTTCATTTAAATTCAAATCAGAATCATTTTTAAAGAGAATATTATTATTATTAATGTTGTTGTTGCTGGCGAAATTGATAGGTGTTTGAGAAGCAGTTCTTCCACCACGTCCCGGTGATCCCATTGATGTCATGGCCGTGATTCCTTTGGGTTATTCTTGACCTTGTATTAACTTGGAATTTAATTGATCTTCTTTCTCATCAAATAAACAAATTTCAAGAAACGAAATTAGAAAAAGTCACCGTCGACGGTTCGAACGGGATTTGAAAAACGCGTCACCCGGCCAGTTTCCCAATCGGGCAGCCCCTTCCAAAACAGGAAATAGGGGAGCGGACTTTCCCCAAAGGGAAATTAAGGGAAATCATGGCGTCATTTTCCGAAAAGGGACAGCCAACGGTTTCAGTTGCAACAAGAACTGGAAATTAAACGAAGCCAATGCAATTGAAATAAAGGAACTGGAATGGCAACAAAGGGCTGGATCTCTAAGGGCCATCCTTTAAATTTTATATATATGTAAAGACAACTGGGCCACCCCCCCGTTTTTATTATTAATATAAAAGGGAACTGTATTTGCAACAAAGGGGTGAGAATCTTTGCAAACTACTCTTTTGATATCTTCTTTCCCTAATTCTAATATCAAATAACCTTTCCTTTCTCTTACTATATATATATTATATATAAACCCTTTGGTGTAATATCTAAAAGGAATATTTTTTATACAGAGAAAACTCAAAAAGGAAGACGATAAGACAAAAAAAAATATGAAAATTTCAAAGTGTATTGTTATATTAACCGCTACAACTGTCTCTCTTGGTTCACAATCAGTATTTAATTTTAATGACTGGTCAAGAAATGATCTAGTGGCATATTTACAAGATAATATCTTATCCCCCACGGGAGAAACATATTATGGAGTGACTGATTTAGCTTCAAAATCTGTTGACGATTTAAAGAAAGAAGCTGAAAAATCATGGCAAGATAATACCAAGAAAATGAAAAAGGCTAAATGGCAATGGTGGAAATTTTGGGAGTGGGGTAAGAATAAATATTATGCTACTGAATATTTACCACAAAATTCTGTTTCACAAGTATCAGATTGGTTATTTGGTACTTGGTCCAAGGAAACTTTAGCACAATTTTTAAAAGATAATGGAATTGCTGTTAAAGATGAAACTTTGGCCTCAAAGGATCATTTAATCAATGAAATTAGAAATAATTTCCAAAAGATTAATAAAAAATTAGATAATGCGGGTGTTTACCCATCAAAGGATTATTTTAATTCTTGGTCTGCTAATGATTTGGCTTTATGGTTAGATAAATTTAAAATCTCTTATGACAAGAATATTCTAGGTAATAAAGATAAATTATTGGGTGTGGTTAGAAAAAATATTTATCAAATGTCACATTTCTTAGAAAATGAAAGGTTAGGATTATTCTCAAAATTGAAATTAATGGATAGACAATTATTTGACAAGGCTGGGAACTTGAAGGAAAATGTTTTTGATTCTTGGAATACATCAGATTTAGAAAAATGGTTACAAGCTCATGAAATTCCAATTCAAGATAATTTAATTAAATCTCATGGTTATTTAGTTAGATTAGCTGAAGAAAATAAAGATCAATTAAAAGATGATATTAATTGGTATTTATCTACATCAAAGAGGAAAGCAAGTCCATTCTTAGAGAAAACACCAGAATATGTTGCTTCTGTTTGGGATGTTTCCACATCATATTTAGGTGATTTATATGAAAAGGGGAAAGATAAAGGTAGTGAAATTATGAATGATACATTTTTAGTTGGAATTGATAATTGGTCTAAAGATAGATTGAAAAACTTTTTGGATGTTAGAGGTATTAAATATTCATATTTTGTCACAAGACAAGAATTAATTGACTTGGCAGTGGCAAATAGAAATAAACCATTGAGAAAATTAAAGAAACATTTCCAAGATTCAATGGAAGCATTAAATGAAGCTAAAGATTGGACTTTAGAAAAGAGAGATGATTTTATGGAATCTGAAACATATGATAAATTATTAGATAATTTAGAATCATTAAATGAACAAAGAAAAGATTGGCAAGATTCAATGAAAAAGAGTCTTGAATCTTGGTCAGTGGATGATTTGAAAAAATATATTAATCAATTTGGAGTTAGATTAGATGAAAATACATATTCAAAGGAAGAATTAATTGAAATTGCAAAACAAAATACACAATGGTTCTTAGGTACACAAATGAATGAACCATTTTATAAGAGAGGTTATATTAAAGCAACAAATTTATTAAAAAGATTTACCAATTACATTTGGTATAGAAGATGATTAGATCCATTCGTATTTTTATTTTTTACTGTCACATTTTATTTTTTGAACAAGTATATATTAAATGTGTATATATGACATGTGTTTGATTGCTGTTTGCTATTTTTATTTCATTTTATATTTTATTTCTGGCAATCAAACTCCTTTTATTTACAAAATCTACAAAAATCGTTATGTTTTAAATTCAAATTTCTTCGTATTCCTTATTTTGTGACACATTTTTAAAATGTCGTGTGTGGAATTCCTTTGCAATATTTAAAGAAAGGTTCAGTTTTACAAAGAAGGACAGGGCATTCACAACCCTCACAAAGCGATACAAAGGATTGTTTATTTACAATTATATTACTACGAGAGTAATGATTGGATAAATTCATGTTCTCGATATCAGTTGTTAAATTAGTGTTTTGCATGTTGCTCGCTAGAAAATAAGTCTAGCTATAAGACAATATTAATGTAGCGAGTAAGATAGCAATCCTCTACTTTCTATAGTTTCCTATAAAGTTTGGTTTTCATGAGTGTTGCTATTTATGAACGTGGTATGGGAGATGTTTTTAGAATAATCACTCCAATTGCTTTGGCAAATTTGGATGAACATATAATTAACATCCTGAGTCGTACTGTATCACAATCCAACCTCGAAAGG
>PPOL03000068.1:0-55798 GCA_003708905.3 Monosporozyma siamensis
AGTCTTGTACCAACTTAGATGTTGTAATGAACCATTCTTAGATGAGATCAACATTATAGAATAGTGATCTTGTGAGTTTTTTTGACCACACTTAAATTTATTAAGTCAATGGAAGTTATAGTTTGCTCGATGAGTTTTATAAATTTTTTACTTTTCTAAGAAAGCCATGTGGGTTTGTAAGACTGGCCACTTGGAAAGGAGTTTAGTTCAAAATTAGGCCAGTTCAAAAGATTGTTATAATAGGACAAGAACTCCATGACGTGTGACGTACGCTTTGTTTATAGAATTAGCAGTCAAAAAGATCTCATCTCACTTGACACATATATACAGGTTAAAACCGTTGTACAAAGGCTTTAAATGACTATTGTCAAGGTTCCTCTGCAATAGTTTATATTAAAGATTAGCAATAGGAAGAAAACGTGCATTACAATTGACATAGACATATACCTATAATTATACAAGAAAGAGAAACATAAATAGAAAAGACTAATTTGAAAACATGGACAATAACGAGGTTATTTGAATTTCTTACCGAAAAGTAACATTTGTAATTGGTCATACAATGATATGACACCTGCTGCTGCAACACCTCTGAAAATATTTGCACCACAACCTTTAAATAGAGATAAAACACCTTCTTGTGCTATAATTTGACGCATACAATCTCTTGCATTATTATATTTCACTGCTTGCCCTGAAGTCATCATCATTCTTCTTCTTACTGTGTCCAATGGGTATGAACATGTTGAAGCACCAATGGTTACACACCAACCTAATAAGAATGAGGCTAAGAATGAATTTTCTAATGGACCAGTCAATAAAGCAGGTTTGAATGAATCATAAAGACCAAAATAAAGACCTCTATAAACCATAATCCCCACTACACTAGGTGCAAACCCCCTATAAAGTCCCAAGATTCCATCAGATTTTAAAGTCTTTCTATAAACATCAACTATACCATTAAATTGTCTCTGTGAACCATTAGTTGGAGTCCCTGGTTTATGTACTCTTGCATCTGCGGCTAATCTTGTTCTTGCAAAATCTAATGAATAAACAAATAATAAAGACAAGGCACCAGCTAGCCCACCAGAGGCAATATTCCCCAAAAACCATTTAGTATAACCATCTACATCTTTCTTATACCCAAATTTAGCCTTTATCTTGTCTTTAAAGGCAAAATTTAAAGCCTGTGTAGGGAAATACCTTAATACATTTGCAGTATTACCTCTCCAAAATGAAATTATACCTTCATGTTTTGCAGTTCTAGCAAAACAATCTACTATACCACTATATTTTGAACCTAATGAACCTTGTTTTAACATTTCATCTTGATTTTGAATCAAGATTTTCACTCTTTCAATAGGTGCGGCCCCAGTCTTTGCAATGGCAGCAGAAAGTCCACCCATTAAAAAATCCACTATAAAACTTTCTTTATCATTTGACACATGAGTTTTTGACATCTTTTGTTATGCTATTTTTTGTGTTTGTCTTTTTGGTTAGTTTACCAAGCACAATATTGTTTTATATAAGACTATAACCTAACCTCGATAAGATAAAACTCTCCTTTTTAGTAGTTGTCTTAAATTTTCATTTTGACACATTTGCGATGCCCTTTAAATTTTGAAAATAAATTCTTACCCTTTAAAAAAAAGGAAAAATAACCTTTAACAAAATACACTGCATATGTACAATATAAAAGTGATATTATATCTTCTGTTTGAACAGACTTCTTAGGAAAGTGTTGTGTTATAACCAGCCTTCCCTTTCTAGTCCCTCTCAATTTAGCACAAGAAGTTGCATCTTCAGGAGCTATTTCAGCTTCCAAATGGTGATCGCTGCTAGCAAGATGAATGTGATACCGACAATTGAGGCACCTACTTTTGAACAACCAACATTGTGAGTCTCACTGCATTTAAATGCCCTACGAATTACTGTCCTCTTGGCTGTTGCTGCTCGCCGTTTACATTCAAGGCTGACTTCTTTTGCACCCAGGATTTCCTCGGCCGGAATCACCTAATCAGGATCGAAACGCCGAGATCTCATCCAGCAATGAAATATCAAATCATAAAGAATGCAGATCGATCAAAATGCACCTGAGAAATGTTATTTAGCGATAGTTCCACACGTTTTGATCTTTAAAGTTTTGTTACACAATGCACACGGCTCATTAAAGTTACACCGAGGTTGTTGTTTAAGTCCTTTTTCTTTGGTGACTCAACAAATGTCTTCCCATTATTTGGACAAACTATTATTAATCATTTGTAATGTCTAATCTTAAGGACATGTTGGTTGTTGTGTGTGACAGTGCACCTTATTTATTACAGTTGTGAATCAATTGGGTCCCTCCCTTTTGACCTTTTCTCTTAAGATGCTCTTCTCGATGTTTGGTCGGACTTGGGAACGAGCCTTCGATATAAAAGGGAATGCAAAAATTACCGTAAAGAGATGGTGTGAGAATTATCTCTTTTATGTTTCCCCCCTTTCCAACTTCAAATCATACTAAGTCCAAGAAGGAGTTGGACTAAAATGTTACTTTTAACACTATTATCGGTATTGTCCCTTATTTCTCCAATTTGGGCCAAAACTCATACTTTCAATTGGACTGCTGCTTGGGGGACAGCTAATGTTGATGGTATTGCTGAAAGGCCGGTAATTACTTGTAATGGTCAATTCCCATGGCCTGATATTAGAGTGGATAAAGGTGATAGATTAGAAATTTATTTAACTAATGGATTCAATGATTCAACTACAATGACAACATTACATTTCCATGGATTATATCAAAGAAACTCAAGTCAAATGGATGGTCCTCCAATGGTTACTACATGTCCCATAAGTCCCGGCGACACAATGTTATATAATTTTACTGTAGATGATAATGTTGGTACTTATTGGTATCATTCACATACTTTGGGACAATATCAAGATGGGTTTAGAGCTATGTTTGTTGTTAATGATGGTGAAAATAATGAAAATTACCCATATGAATATGATGAAGAAGTGGTTTTATCTTTAGCTGATTGGTATGGTGAAACAGTAGATGTATTAAAACCAAAATTTATGAGTGTTTATAATCCAACTGGGGCAGAACCAATCCCACAAAATCTATTAATTAATAATACAATGAATATGACTTGGTCTGTACGGCCAAATACAACATATCTTTTAAGAATTGGTAATTTTGGTGGGTTCGTTTCACAATATTTTTGGATTGAAGATCATGATATGACTGTGGTACAAATTGACGGGGAGTACGTGAAACCAAATGTTACAGAAAGACTTTATGTTACTGTGGGACAAAGATATGGTGTCCTAATTAAGACTAAAGAAGATACAAATAAAAATTTTGCCATAATGCAGAGATTTGATGATACAATGTTAGATGTAATACCATCAGATTTAAGATTAAATTGTACTTCATTTATGATGTATAATGACTCTTTACCAAAGCCGACTGAACAATTTGTGGAATCATTAGATTTCTTAGATGATTTTTATCTGGTACCTATGAATGATACAGAAATTTTACCTGACCCAGATCATCAAATTACTTTGGATGTGAAGATGGATAATTTAAGAGATGGTATTAATTATGCTTTTTTCAATAATATTACATATGTTCAACCTAATGTCCCAGCATTACTTACTGCATTAACTACTGGTGAGAATGCAACAAATCCAGAAATTTATGGTTCAAATACAAATACCTTTGTCTTGGAGAAAGATGAAATTGTAGAAATAATTGTAAATAATTATGATACTGGGACTCATCCATTCCATATGCATGGTCATGTTTTCCAAGTCTTAGTTCGTGATAAAGAATATGATGCAGATGCAGGTGAAGATCCACATCCATATGATCCAGATAACCATCCTGATTTCCCCACTACTCCAATGTCTAGAGATACTATTTTCTTAAGACCACAATCCAATTTTGTAATTAGATTTAAAGCAGATAATCCAGGTGTTTGGATTTTCCATTGTCATATTGAATGGCATATTTTACAAGGTTTATCGATCATCTTAGTTGAAGATCCATTATCTATTCAAGCTAATTCTCAACAAACATACACTGGAAACCATTTAGAAGTTTGTGAAAGAAGTAATATTCCAACAAGTGGTAATGCTGCTGGTAATTCTGTTAACGTTTTTGATTTAACTGGTGAATCTGTACAACCAAAATGGATCCCAAGTGGGTTTACAAAGAAAGGTATTATCGCCATGGTATTTTCATGTTTGGCCGGTATTTTTGGTGTGATCACAATTGCAATTTACGGTTTACAAGATAGTAAACCCATTGGAGTTTCTTTTAATAAAGAGGATAATATAGGATTGTCAACAGACGCAAGAGAAGATAATGATGATTGGGAACGTGATACAAATGAAAGACAATCCCAGGAATCATTCCATTTGTTAGGGACTCTTGGAAATTTAGTGGGTAAGAAACATTGACTGGAACCAAGAATAAAAATATATATGTTGTTAATTATTAAAGAATCTTTTGCTTATATGCGTGAATATATGATCTTTACATATTATATAGATTCTGAAAGGTGTTTTTTAAGTAGTCTTATTTCTTTTTCTTTATGGTTAAGTTGTTTGAAATTGAAATGTTTCTCAGAGTTCCGAAATAAAATATATGTAATACAATGTCTTAATTGCTACTATTATACATTATGGTTTTATCTTTTTTTGTTCAACTTCGCTGACGAATAGCAATTTAATAAGTGAAGGGGCCGCAGAGCAAAAAAAAATATAATAATTATAGATATCCTTACTGCGACGAAAAAACATCGTCGGATTAGTCTCGTACTTAATAACTTCAATCTCTATTCCTCCACTGTTTTTTAATATCCCTGTTAAATCTACTACCAAATTCATTAGACTAATTTCCAGTCCTTAATTTCTACTCTCGAGTCTTCATTCTTGTCCAAAGGCACCTTTACTTTGTGCTCCACCTATTCTAACTCCACATATATTTCTTGATTGCATAAATACGAGATTAAATTAAATTACCTTCCTATACACATTCTTCAATATTACAGTGTTCTCTCAAGAGAGTAACTAAGCTGATTGATATATACTTTTGGAAGCATATTATATCACAATTGAAAATAACAAATTAATATTCCAAACCCAATAGAGTGTTTATTATTACTTTAGTATTTTGAGAATCTTACCTTAAAACCTAATTCAAACGTAGTATTGACGAGAGACCGAGAAAGGAAAGACACCAATTACTTTATATTTTGTGGTTTTCTATTCCACAGTATATTGGGCTAACTAGAAAGAGAAAATTAGTTTGAACAATGAAATTTACTTTTACCCAAAAAACAAATAATAAGGGCTTACTTTGCTCTTCTTTAATCTTTAATATGATTTTTATATCACAATAGGTGGATAAGGCCATAAATTCGGCCAACACTTTAAATGCCAAATAATTTGAGTACAATCGACACAAATCAAAATAAAAATACATTGTACGTATATTAAATATAAAAATATTCAAGTAAGGGCTTGAATCATTATCTAAATTAATAGGGCAGCAGCAGCTAAGACACCTGCACCAATACCAGTAAAGGATTTAGCAGCACCATTTTCTGTTTGTTGTTCAATCACAGCCTTGGAGGAAGTAGTAGCAGTTTCAGACTTGGTAACCTGAGCAACAGTAGATGGAGTGGCAGATTCGGCCTTTGTGAAAGAACCTGCTGCAGTAGCAGCAGACTTCTTGGAGTGACACACTTCGTCACAGACAGTATCAGTAACAGTGGAAGTTTCTTCAGCGGTAACAGTGCCGCCAATAGCAGCGGCAGCAGCAGACTTCTTGGAGTGGCACACTTCGTCACAGATGGTTTCAGTAACTTCAGAGGTTCTCTTGGTAGTGACATCAACAGTGGTGGCTGACTCTGGTGGGCAGCTGGTGATGGTGGTGGTGTTGGAGTAGTGAGAGGTCACAGTGTTCCATTCGGTAGCAACCTTGCCAGAGGCAGCAACGGCATCAACACGGAAAGTGGCAGTAGAAGAGCCAACAGTGGAAGTTAATTGAGCAACAGCAGATGAGTCGGAAGAAGTAGTAGAAGAGGTACCGTTAGAATAAGCTCTGGTAAACATCCAATCCAATCATTTGAACTTCTTCAGCAGTGGGTGGTAAGGTAGTCACGGCATTGGCACCTTGAGAAGCAGCAGCAGCTATTAATAAAGTTTTATTAACTTTAACCATTTTGATTATCCTTATAGTAAGAGAGTTCTTTGACTTTCTTCGTTGTTTGTAACTAAATTTGGTTGTATAAGATTTTATACCATATGGGACATTTCTTTTCGTTCTTAAATATATTTCTGTAATCGAAGACTAAAAGATCATGTAAATAATAATTTCCTGTCATTAAAGAAATTACATGATGTACCATAAATAAAATACATCAAATGAATATACGACAACCTTTTCGAGAATAATATAATTCACTTCCAAAAATCACCCTATAAATAAATATTGTTAGTAAATTTTACAAAAACACTAAACGAGGAGAAATGAATGAGACTAAGTGAGTGCATATGTTTTTTCCAACATTTTACTTGTTGATTGTCCAAGTTATTAACTGTGTATTTAGGTTTTACCATTTTTTTTTCTTCTTTTATTTTTGAATAAGGTATTTTTGGAGAGTCCTAAAATACAATGTTTGGTATTGATATGTCTTATTTCCTAGTATTATACAGGAACGGTTTATTTATTTCCATCCAACTTATCTGACCGATTAAAAGATTCTCATTAGCAATATTACGGGGCAAATAATGATTTTTTTCATTTATAAATTTTGATCAAAATGATTTTAACCTAAAATTTTTAGGTATGGCCCATGCTGAGTGAAGAAAATGTTTGCAGGGTCAGTGGGGAATTTAAGATCCAAAATTCTATTGTCCCCACCTCGTTTAGAATTCTCTCGAGGTTTAAGCTTTGAATTATCATGCGTACCCTAAATAAATTATTTAAAATAATACATTATTTTGTGATAGAATACCATTGTTAAATTTCCTTGATCTGTGAAAATTGGATCTCTGATCTTTATTTTTTGTTTTTTCGACGTATACAATTTCAATTTATGTGAGGTCTTGGAAACCCATTGTTCCCTTCTGTTCTGTTGAAATTGAAGAATATTTTCCCCATTAGGCAAATTGAATTGTATGTAAAGGTTTGCGGTGAAATAGATGTCAAGAATTTCTAGAAGGTAACCATCAAGTTGAATGTCTTGTGTCAACTCCTCCCATTTATCCATCAACTCCCACAATTTATTACAATATTGTAAATTATGTTTTAACTCGTTTAACTCATCAATCTTCTTCTTCTTGTCACGATAAGATAATTGTAACGTTTTACTTTGAACTAAGTCACCTTCTAATGGAGTGATTTGATCCTGTTGAGGGTGTGAATCTTTCAATTCTTCATCATCAATGGGGAGATAATCTAACTGAAGTCTTTCTTGACATATTTCTCTCACATGAGCCCTTATTTGCAATGGTGTAGTATACCAGGTGGGCCAGTACAATAGTTTAGAGAACTGTTTTCTTGTGAACCCAGTGTAATTGAGTTTATTCAAATACAACTGGTATAATGTCATGTATCTAAAATCATTACATAGAAACTCTAAAGCGGCCAGGAGATCCAGTGAGGTGGAAAGACCTTCTTCTTGTTGTCCAAATGTTTGTCTAGACACCAAAAATTGAATAATATCTGCAAAACCAGCATAACACTCATCACACCCATCTAATACCAACAGTGGAAGCTTACCCGTAGGACTCAAATCACTGTTATTCGAGAAAACCACCTCACATTGCTCAATGACTTTTGTGGAAATTAACCCATTTAACACCCAAAATAAAGCTAAACTCTCAGGAGAAATTAGATTGGGCTCCCCATTGCTACCCACCAAATGGAAGATGTACTGCATTACGTCGTTAGGCCTATGATTTATTGCTATTTGACAGTTCTTTTACTCTTATTTTACACTGCTTGTTAAAGGTTTACCCTCCATTTTCGGGTCTTGCCGGTGAAAAATTTAATCTTCAAAAGCTTTTCAAAGAGCCAGCTTTGTATGAACCACTACCGCTACATATGAAGACAAGAACCAACCCATAAGAGCCACGATGTCTGCCTCTAACGAAACTTCTTTGGAACCCTCGATAACTACTGCAGAAACCCCGGTGAATCGGGATCCAACGGACAAAGAAGCCCTACTTAGAGACGCTATTGAAATTAATCCACTTGACATTCTCAACTATGTGGAATTGATTAAATACTATGAGTCCCATGATCAATTTGACCAAGGGCAACAAGTTTACACTCAGTTACATGACAGGTTCCCATTATACTCCCCATTATGGGTCTTACAATTGAAAGGTAACTTACAAAGAGATGAATTCTCTGCAGTGGAAAAAATATTATCACAATGTCTCTCTGGTGACACGGTAAATAATGATCTTTCCCTATGGATGACTTATTTAGACTATGTTCGTCGTAAAAATAATCTCATTACTGGTGGACAAGAGGCTAGATCAATTATTATTCAAGCTTTTGACCTAGTAATGAATAAATGTGCACAATTTGAACCACAATCTGGTATCTTTTGGACGGACTATTTAAACTTTTTAGAAACTTGGAAACCAATGAATAAATGGGAAAGTCAACAAAAAGTAGATATGATTAGAAAATTGTTTAAAAAGATGTTAATTATTCCATTTGATAATTTAGAAATGATGTGGAATAAATATACTAAATGGGAACAAGATGTTAATAATCTAACTGCAAGAAAATTTATTGGTGAATTATCTGCTGATTATATGAAAGCGCGTTCTTTATATCAAGAATGGTTTAATACTACAAAGGGGTTAAGACGAATCTCTCCGGTAAATATACATACTTGTAACAAGAATAACGTTCCACAACCAAAAATGACCCCAACAGATAATGATGTTATACAAATTGAAAAATGGTCTCAATGGGTTCAATGGGAGAGGGAAAATAAATTGATATTAAGTGATGATATCTTTAAAGAAAGATTAGCATATGTATATCAACAAAGTATTCAATATATGATTTTTGCTCCTCAAGTATGGTATGATTATGCAATGTCCATATCTGAAACTGACGTCACTCAAAGGATTAAAATATTATCTACTTCAATAAAGGCTAATCCATCTTCTCCAACTTTACTATTCAAATTAACTGAATGTTTTGAATTAGAAAATCTTACTGATGATATCAAGAAATGTTATGATAATGCAGTAAGTGACTTATTAAAACAAAGTAAACAATTACAAAATAAGGAAAATCAAATTACTGATCTTAATGAAATTAATCATATAAATAAGATTAAAGAAAAATTAACATTTATTTATTGCATATATATGAATACTATGAAAAGATTATCAGGTCTTTCTGCGGCAAGATCTGTCTTTAGTAAATGTCGTAAATTGAAAAATCAATTAACGCATCACATTTACATTGAAAACGCTTATTTGGAATTTCAAAATCAAAATGATTATAAGACTGCATGTAAAGTGTTAGAATTAGGGTTAAAATACTTTCAAAATGATGGTGAATATATTATTAAATATATGGATTTCCTAATTTTAATTAATAAAGATTCACAAATTAAACAATTATTTGAAACCTCTTTGGATAAAGTGGAAGATACATTACAAATAAAACAAATTTTTAAAAGAATGATTCAATATGAATCAAAATTTGGTGATTTAAATAATGTATATTCTTTAGAGAAAAGATATTTAGAGAAATATCCAAATGAAAAGTTGATTGAATTATTTACAGACAGATATCAGATACAGCATGAGGACAATATTAAAAAATTGGAATTGACATATCTTTATGTTCCTCATAAAGAAAATAATATACTGTTGTCCAGCTCAAACAAAAGAAGAAGAACGTCTGCCGTGGAAGTGGATGGTGATAATGAAAATCAAGATATTAATAATGTTGGTGGTAATAAAAAGTTGAAGAAGGACACAACTGTTCCAAATGAAGTTATCAGCATTTTAAAAGTATTACCCAAGCGTCAATATTTTAAAAATGCTGTATTAGATCCAAAGAGCTTAATTGATTTCTTAGTTAATCAGACAGAAATTCCAAATAAATAGGATATCCGTATATATAACATAATTTACATAGACAATCAAAAAGATTTTACTCTCTTCTTTTGTAAGATTAAATATATTTGTTAAATTAAATACAGGTCAAATAAAAGGAATATCTTTCTATAATATACTTAAGATCTGTAGTCACCATTAATAGTAACGTATTCATGAGATAAATCACAAGTCCAGAATTGAGCATTTTCCGAACCTGTACCTAAATCAACAAGAACCTCTAAATCATTTAACGCTAACATTTCAGAGGCTCTAGTTTCATCAATTTCTAATTGTGGAACACCATTAACAACTAATTTCAATTCACGTGGCTCAGAGTTATCAGTAGCGATGAAACTGACATTAATCTTGTTTTCATCTAAAGATTTAACATTATCTAATTTAGCATAACCAATGGCACATAAGATCCTCCCCCAGTTAGCATCTTGACCATATAATGCGGTCTTAACTAACATAGAGTTAGAGATAGATTCAGCAATAATCTTAGCATCTTTGAAAGTTAAAGAGTTTTGAACATTAACGGTGACAAATTTAGTAGAACCTTCACCATCACGAACGACTAACTGAGCCAATTGTTGAGCAAACCCAGTAACTTGTTCTTGAACTTGTTGATAGACTTTAGAAGTTTCAGTGATTTCTTCAGTGTCAATGGCACCATTAGCGATCATACAAATAGTATCATTAGTACTCATATCACCATCGACAGAGATACAATTGAAAGAACGGTTAGTAGCATAAGTTAACATCTTTTGTAAAGCAGCACTTTCAATTGGTAAATCAGTGACAATGTAACCTAATAAAGTAGCCATGTTTGGACAAATCATACCAGCACCTTTAGCCATACCGGTTAAAGTATATTGTTTACCATCTGGTAAAGTGAATTTAGAGGTAACAATCTTAGGGAAAGTATCAGTGGTACAAATAGATTTGGCAATTCCTAACCAGGATTGGAAATCATCACCAAATCTCTTTTCATTAAATAAAGTATTAATACCATTGGTAATCTTATCTAATTGTAATCTTTGACCAATGACACCAGTGGACATGACCAAAGTAGAGTTTGGAGTACCACCCATGTGATTATTGACGAGACTGACCATTTCGTTGGCATCAGCCATACCAATGTCACCAGTGACAGAATTAGCACAACCAGAATTGACTACAATAGCATTAATACCTTTCCCACGAGTAGCCTCGAGTACTTGTTTAGAAGTCAAAACTGGAGCAGCTTTAAATTTGTTTGTAGTAAAAACAGCAGCAGCAGACGATAAACGAGACTTGTTTGTATTGACAATCACACCAAGATCTAAGGCACCATTCTTTTTTACACCACTAGCAATGGATGCAACTTTAAAATTCTTAGGAAACACACCTTCCTTTGGAACATAAAGAGCGTATTTATCAATGGTCTTGGCAGCACGTTGTAATAATCCGGCAGAGACTCTCATTGTGGGTTGGTTTACTTTGCTCTTGTCTCAAAAGATGACTCTTATAGTCACTTTGCCTTTAAAGTGAAAAATCTTGGCTCATTGAAAAATTTTTCACTACCAAAAACTTGTAAACAGTGGCAGTAGTCTATAAGGGTAATCACTAGAAAGAACGTAGTAGGAGCTTGAAAAAGTTCTGTGGATAGTGTGGAAATACGTGTTGGATGTCCTCGAAGAAAAGAATTAATCTCAGGTTAAGGATTAAAGGTTTAAAAGAGCAAACAACAAATAACTGATGAGCCGTTCCAATAATGGTGTGGTGATCTTTAATAAACATATACGGCCTGCCTTATTGATGCAGTTTGTGCTAATCACTGTGATGACCATCCTACTGAGTTTTCCTGTTGCATCTGTCCCCGTATCTAGTATACGGCTGGCTTATAACTTACAATTCGAATATGGTGTGTTTGGATGGTGTGTCATTTCACCAAAACGATTCTGTACAAAGACCAGAATTGGGTATAAGTCTATTGATACTAGTGTACCCAACCAACGGTTGTTATTACCTTCCGAGTCCAAATATTCAGTTTCCAAATTATTGGTGGTCCATATTGTCTCCTTCAGTTTGGGTACAATATTATGGATTTTAACCTCAGTCGCCATGTTATCCTCATGGCAAGATTCCCCGATTTTTCTATTATATTGTGCAATATTAGCCATGATGATGTTTGTGTTCACTCTTTTAAGTTTCTTGGTGGACATCTTATTGTTTCAAACGTCTTTAAATTGGCCTGGATGGATGATGTTAGTTGTGGCCATTACTGCAGCATTTGGTGGATCTATGTTATGGGAATACCGTCGAAATGTAGAGATGAGAAACTTTACTGCATTGAATGATGATCCATCCTCTTCCAACCGTAATAATAACTCGGCTACTAATAATAATAAATATGGTAACCATCAAATAACCACCTATCCGTTGGAAACCTTACCCATGGCATCATTATCAGATCAATCTACCGATATGTCAGCCATCAATATCTCCCAGGGACTCTTGTTGGAACCGGCGGTTACTTACCATGGAATCATTGACACTTGATTCCTTCCTGCCCTCTTTCTCTAATACACACAACCATATAAACTACATAACTATACAAATGTAACATTACATGTTAATCTCTTAGCATTGCATTAATATCTTTCTTCTCTTAACAACCTACTTCTTTTCTTTGCAACAACTGTCCTAACGATCTTAAAGTTCTTCTCGATGGAGCTTGAAGAAAAAAGCTGTCAAAACTGGCATTAAACAAACCTCATCCCAAAAGAATTAAAGTATGTATTAGAAGTATATAGATACATATAATCAGTGTGTAATGGTTGGTAAAGTGGTAGTTGCCATAGGAAGAAAAAGTGTTCTATGGAACCTCACTGGCCCGTCTAAAAGTGCTCGTCGTTTCCTCTCGAGAGCAGGAATAGAACATCCCTTCTTCAAATTATCTCAAATGGAACAATTCACACTGTGTTTCTCTGAAGGGAGAACCTCGTTGGCTAGTGGTGCAAAGATATTCCCAAGATACGTCACTGATCTTCAGAGGATGAAACAAACTGTGCAACTGGATTCTATAAATCTTTCAAACAAAGATGAAACGGTGACATGGTTAAAGGATTATAACAAGAGATTCCTTCCCATGACCCCTATGCGTTTAACACCGATGGATATCACTTCTCCTCCTTCATATAACTTCCTCACGAAGGGGAAATACCCTCAATTGAATGAACTTATTGAGTTATTACAAGGACCCATTTTACCAACAACAGATGCAGTTGCATTAAACTCGTTAATTGATTATATTCTATTAAATGATCATTCTGGACTGTTTGTCGAGAATATATACATGTTTTTATTACATGAATTTGGTACGTCTGTGACAAAATTGAATTTAATTGTGGGGTCCATTAGACTTCATTTAAATAATAAGCTAGATTATTTCCCTGATATTGAGAGCATAATATCTCAAATGTTGGTTTGTGTCGATACTTTACCCAAAGATATAGACCTACAATCATTTGACCTTTTCTTTCAAGATTTATTACAGGCTATTGCTTCCAGATTCGAACTTACAGCAAAATACTCAAAATATAATAACCTTGTAATAACACAGTTGCTTAATTATCATCTATCCCTTGGAAATAAATTTATTGGATGCAAAACTTTATTAGGAATACTTTTATCAAGGAATATTAGACCTTCGGATGAATTTATCAACAGATATTTATACATGTTGGATTCAAAAACACAAGATTTAGAACCAAATGATTCAAAACTTCAGAAATTACTTTATTTATCTGATTTTAGGTCACTAATAAGCCAAGATCCATCCATCGCATTACTCCGATTCTTAATTCCATTATGTAATTGTCCCCATGAATTGAAAAATATTATAGATATAATTATGCACCAGAAGGATAGATTAAAATATTTTATTAACTTGTCAAGTTTGCTCTTGGAACAATATGAACATATCACTAAGATTGATGAACCATTGGATATTTCTGTGGGTTTAGTAGACTTATATAATGCTCTCGATATTACCTATGAGCAAAAAATTCCAATTGATATTTTTAGAAAATTAGTTATGTTATTAGTTTCAACAGGGAATTATTCCTTGGCAACCAATATAATGTACAGGAATCCAAAATTAACTGGGCCCAAATTTTTGAAGAAATTACGTTTCAAGTTCCCTCAAAGACATCTCATAGAAAGAAAGAAATTTATAAAATTTTTCCATATTCCTACAAATTAATTAGAGGGCTAATTGTAATATTTTTAAATAAGCTATTCAATAATATAGGCTGCTATCCTTGTAAATAAAATATATTGCCTGTCTACTTGTTATAGATGATTTTTGGAAATGTTTCAGAAATGTTCCAACTTTTGAGAATAAAGATATTATATATTTAATTTATAGTCAAAAAAATATAGACCTTTTAAACATCTTACCACTCTTGACAAAGCTTTTCACAAAATAAAAATGATTAAAAATGTATGCTTTCTGGTGGTATATTTTGATTTTTATCCCCACTTTGATAAAGGCTTCTAAAATTGACAACAGTTTAGTGTCAGCTGAAAATAATATTGAAATAAAGGCAAGAAATATATTTGAAGATGAAAATCTTTTGGAAGAATTATTCCCAGTTTTAAAGAAATCATGTGTTAAAATAGCTTTAGAACCATTTTTACCAAAATGTTTATTAGAAGGAATGGAAACAATAAGTAATTCTTTAAGAATGGAAACTGCGGTAAAATTATCATTATGTCAATTTGAAGCATCAGGGCTTGAAGGTATTCCATATGAATGTTCTCAATTCCAAACAACAGAAAATATGATGACATGTATGTTAGAATTAGAAACTTCAAATCAATGGTGGACAACATATAATGGTTATTATCAACATTTACCTACTTTATGTGTCTCACAAGATCCAATTTTTCAAAAAGAACAAATTATAAAGACATTTATGAATATTACTAGGTTAGTTAAAGATTTAAATGAAAATTGGGATACTTCTTTAAAAGAATATATGGGGGTAGTAGGGGAAAATATTTCTCAAAACCTTTCTAATATTGATACAAAATTTAATAATACTTTAAATAAAATTGGTGAGTTTGGTGAGAATCTGACAAAAAACTTTCAAAAATGGGAACATGGCTTAATGCAAAATAGAAATATTGTTGAGAAAGAGTGGAAAGTTAAAGATGAACAAATGTTACAAGACATTGCGTCACTTCAAAAAATTATTGAAAATATTTCAAACAAAATGGTTAAAGATAACTTACTTGACAAAATGAAACAAAAAAGCCAAAGGGCTTTAGCTCTTTGGGATGATCTTGATGTTACGATGGAACATGGTACTGAAAAGAGAAGAGAAGAACAAGAAGAGATTGATTTGTATATTAACAATTTAAAAAAAAGTATTGAAAATTTAAACAATGAAATGGAGGCAGTGACCCTTTTTGAATTTACTAATTTAGAGGAAAATTTTCAAAAGCAATTAGAAGAAGTAAATAACCAGTTTATTTCTCAATGGTTATCATTAACCCAAATACTTAATAAAGATATTCAATTTTGGAATGAAATAATAACAGATAATTTTAATGCAATTTCAAAGAAACTAGAAAGTACCATAGAAAAAATTGATTATATGGAAAACAAAGTGAATAGGTTATTTAAAGTATTTTCACATATATCTGAGGTCATGGGACACCTCTTAAAGATTGTTAAACAAATCTTCCTTAATTACAAAAAAATGATATCTCTTATTTTTATTTTACCTGTGGTCACAATTTTTAAGTTTAGTTTTAAAACGCTGAAATGTCATAAAAAATATTATTGGACCTTAATACTCCTGGGAATTATAACTGGGAACAGACTTGGTTCCACATTACATTAGCAAGGGTAAGTACTTTAAATAAGAATAAAACAGTTAATATTTTTCGTTATATACAATATATTAGTATTTACTTTGATTTTAATATTTGTAGACTAAATCCAGAAGTGGAATGTTCTCTACTTCTGATCTTATTAGGTGATCTTTGAGTTATTGATGATCCAGAAGGAGATATTGTAGATGTTTGGAATAAAGTTGAATTTCTGGATGAGGGAGGTAAAGATTCTTCGGTGATAACTGATGATGTTGTAGTCGCATAACTTGATATTGAATTATGTGAATGTTTTTTCTGTTCAAATCTTATTGTTTCATTCTCCAATAATCGTATCCTTTCAGAATTGGCAGTATATTGTCTTTTCAAATCATCTAATTGTTCTTTATAGTTCATATTTTCATTTAAAATAGATTGAACTTTATTTTCTTGTTCGTTAATAAATTCTAATAATTTTGAATTCATAACATCAAAATCTGTTTTAATTCTTTCACTATTATTTTTTTGTCTATGTAATTGTCTATTTGTTTCAATTTGTTCTGTTGTTTGAAATTTTTCTGTGAGAAGGGTAGCTGTCTTATCTAATAAAATTTCTAAAGTTTCATTAGCATCAATATTATTAAATAAATTTTGCCATTGTGCCTCTAAAGATAAATTATCTGTAATTAAACTTTCTGTTTCTTCTTTTTTTAAATTATAATGCCTGTTTTTATTTTCTAATAAAGTTATTGAATCTTTAATTAATTCAATTTGTTTCTCAAAATTGTTACATTTCACTTTAATCTGGTAGGATAAATTTTCATATTTATTATTTGGTGATATCCATGATTTATTTGAAATTAAATCATATTTAACAATATGAGATAAATATTCATTCAATAATAAAGTTTGTAAGGTTTCACCTTGTGAGATGGGTAACAGAGAACAAGTTAATATGAATTTAGTGTTATAATTATCAAAAATCGGATCCCATATGAGTTTGTTCAAATTTGTCTTTAAATTTTGTTTTTTGGTTCCATCCCGTAGCATAGTGATGAAACTGTCATGTAATTTATCATTTTCAATTGAACTTGACTGCATATCTGCCACAAGTAAAGAACTCTTAATGGTAGTGTTTGTTGGGATAAATATTTGTATCATTTCCAAACGTAATATTGTGGTTCCTGTCTTGATATTTGATATTTGATCCACAATAGTCAACATTTCTTGCAAAGTATGACAATAACGCCAATGTGAATCCTTAACCCATGTCCCATTATATACCCCATTATTTTGTAAAGAAAGACTATTATTACCCTGAGAGAAGATATCATTTATTGTATCATTATGAAGAATATTTAAAGCAGACAATTTAAATGTCTTGAAATGGTCCTTACCTTGACTCACGTCATGGTGAAACAATTTCGTCAATAGTCTCGGTATAACACCAGTATGTAAACCCTGTTGTCCATAAAGTGTGTATGTTTTGCCTGTTCCCCGAGCACCAAAGGATATTAATGAGGTATTGATCCCTTTATGTAAATCTTTCACTAAAGAAGGAATTAAAAAGGATGAAATATCATGTTGTGTTGCAGTTGAAGAGAATATCTTGTTGAATTTAAATGTTTGATTTGATTGCGAATGTAAAGCTCCAATCCCTGTGTTAGATTGGAATGTGATTGTACTATCTTTATAAAGATCTTCATCCCCCTGTGTAATGGTTTGATCTGCATCTGCTCCGTCCGGTTTCAGCCTTAGATAGACTTCCATGTTTATACTTCTGCTTTACCACTGGTTTCCCTGAACTCAAAGCCAACACTACCCCCCTGTGGTTGCAAATCTTGAAATGTTGCAAAAGTGTCAAATGACTTAAGGTTTCTTCTTACTTTAAAAGTGAAAAATTCCTAATACAATACAGTACTAAAAATAAAATGATCTGATGATCTACAAGCACTACAACAACATTTAAAAAACAATATACACGCAACTATAAGAATTATAAAAACATAAGAAGTGGTTAATTTCAGAATAACGTTGTCGACATAAGGATGTTACCTTTTTAATTATTAAATTATCCATTCAGACAGGGATAACTGTTAAAAATAAAATGTTTTCATCATTTAAAACCACTGCGGGAGCCCTCATTAACAGGAAATAACACTGTATCACTCATTACACACACAGAAATATTTGAGGGTCTCCCACTGTTCTTGTCGAAATAATGCCATATTAAAAGTGAAGAAAAGAAGGAAAGAAAATTTCAAAATTTGGCAAAAACGATCTTTTTATATAAGGTGCCACAGGGTTACCCTCCTTTTGGTTGGAACAAGTGGGGCATCGCATTTTGAGATCAGGGTTTTGAAATTAGGGCATTGTAAATACTCACTTTAAACAAGTTTGATCCCAGTTAAATGGGTAATGTTAGCTGCTGTTAGGTGTACAAGACCCCATGTTGTATGGAGGGTGGCTAGACCGATCATATGGCGAGGTTATGTGAGGAATACTGCCCAGCTACGTGCGTTAAGAGGTAATAATATTCGTAAACTCAGACAAATCACGGTCAACGATCCAGATCAGATATACCTATACGGTAAATCACAAGGTGATATACCAGAAATGTTGCAGAAATTGAATTTGTTTAAATTGCCCGTGAGTCATGAATCTAATATATATTTTGTATGTTCGTATTTGAAGAAACTCAATGTAATGAATCTTAAGAGATCCACTACTCATTTAAATAGATTCCAATCTCAGTTATTACAATTGAAATTGGATGACGATGTTGAACTGTATAGGTTAATGATTGAGTATCTTCTGGACGAAGCTGGTTTGGAAGTGAAGAGATTGATTCAACTTGGTCCTGAGAAACTGGCGAAAGACTGTTTGGGGTCCACGACACAGGATTCTTTACCCGAGTCCACTACACAAAATGTAGAGACTTTTGTCATGAATAACCTATTTTCTCAAGTCTCTGATGAAGAATATCCATATTTATCCCATTTACAATCCCTATTCCATATTCTTAATGAATTAAGAAATAATCCTGATATCCCATGGGATAAATACATCTCTATTGATCAACTAGTAACCATTTTTGAAATGTCTAAATTGATACACGACTCAAACTGGAAGGATAAAGGTGTCTTCCTCTCTGCATCCATTATTTATTCTACACAAAAGATTAGAATGGATCCCATCAATGAATCCTTTTATATTAATGCATTAATTAAATTTGGTTATTTTAAACAAGGGTTTAAATTGTTTCAATCCAATAAAGATAGTTGTAAAGAACGTTGGTGGATAGAAATGGGACTTATGGTATGTCTAGTGAATAATAATTTACATACTTTTCAAAAACTTTTGACAGAAATGGATAATTTGTATTCAACCATTTATTTATCTCCAAAGATCTTGAAATTAGCAATTAGAAAATATTCAAAGATATCTACTTTTAATATAACTATATTAATGCAATTATTGAATCGGTTCATTGAAAATGTTAAAACCTATGGAATTCAAAGGAAGCTACAAACACAAGATAAGATGATTAATTTTAATAATGAAATTGAAGCCAACAATTATTTAAATGAAATGGAAAAAATATCATATGATGAAATTGTGTCAGTAATAAACTCTTTATTATATCATAAACAATTTAACCTTGTAGGACCTTTTTTGAAAAAAATACTGTCATTAAAAGATGTAGATTCAAGTATGTGGAATATAATACTGATTAGGACAAAATTAAAATTACTAAAAGATTTCAATTCTATTAAAGCAATTTTACCCAAATGTAATGAATTGACCGC
The DNA here is from genome assembly GCA_003708905.3 of Monosporozyma siamensis. Lineage (NCBI taxonomy): Eukaryota > Fungi > Ascomycota > Saccharomycetes > Saccharomycetales > Saccharomycetaceae > Monosporozyma > Monosporozyma siamensis. Next base: position 19,815 of record PPOL03000068.1, read on the forward strand.
CAATGAATATCAAAATTTGGACGAATTCGAAATCATCTTTAACAATATCACTGCTAAATATATTAAACAAAATAATCCAGCAATAAATCTCTTGCTGTTTGATTCGATCAAGGATTTAGTTTCGAATTATAAATTGCCAACTACGATAGAGAATGTCCTTGAGAAATTAATAACCCCCAACAACAATAAATTGAACTTATCCAAATATTTTAATGTCTTATTAAAATCACTCTTATCTTCTGGTAAATTATCTAAAGCAGAACAATTAATCGAAATAATGGAGCGGGTTCGTGTAGACGATAATTTTTCTAAAGAAAATAAGAATAAATTTTCACCAATTGATATAAATCATTACACTACAATGATAGATTATTATGCTCAAAAATCTCTTAAACGACCAAAAAGGTCGATTAGGAAATCATGTCGTGATAAGATACTTCAAGTAATCAAAAAGGTGAATTCTTTACGGTTACCTTACAATTCTGCATTTATAACAAAACTTCTTATTTACTATCGTGAAAACAGAGATCTCAATGGATGTTTTCAGATCATCAACAGCACATTAAAAGAGGTCACCAAGTTAGAAAAGATATCATCGAAGGAGATACCCGATATGAATTCAAAGACTACGCTATTAAGACAAAAGTTATATTTTGAAATTTGGAAAGTTTACTATGAATATTATAGAATTGAAAATAGTAGTTTTGTCACAACAGCTGATCAGAAAAATTTCCATAATTGGGAGTCCTTTCACAACACATTTCAAAAGAATAAATTATTAAAACCATCATTTGAATTGTTGTCATTATTCAATATAATGATTAATACAGATCATATTCTACCCACACCTTATTTTGCAACACTTATTTTATCTACATTTATGAAGGCTAGAAATTGGACTTCCTTACCAGCCGTCATCACACAAATGTTTCAAGTGTTCAATATAGACCCTTCTCGTCCTCTAGTTTTGACTATGATGAATGGAATAAAGACTGAATTCATCCTATCTGAAATTAGTAAATTGAGAAAACAAAATCATGATTTAACATTCACTAAGGCCAAATATATTGCAAAACAAGAATCAGAGACTTTAAACATTAATAAGAAAGATTTGGTATTGTTATCTCATGATGAAATGTTACACCGTCTTTTGGGGAATATTCTATTCCTTTTAAAATATCAGAACCCTTATGACACTGAATTTAGTGAGGTCAAGAAAGCCTATCAATTATTAAATCTTATGGACTACTATCCACAAGAACTCATACAATCTTGTAAATAATCTATCGAAGCACCAGAAACAAAATAGTTTGACGTATATATATACACACAAATACATATTCTGCATCTGATTTTTTTTATAAAATATTCTACTTCTTACTTAGTCTTAACCATTTTGGTATCCCATTTGATGATTTCTTTGTCTTTGGTTGTTGAGTGACAGATTCACTTTGGGTAGATGTATTTTTAGAACGTTTCTCCTGTACACTTGGATGTCTATCTTCTTCAAGAGTTTCTGTAATGGGGATACCATTTTGAAGAACACTCTCCTTTAGGAAGGGGTCTTTCTTTGTATTAGCTTCTGGTTCAAACAAGATGACATTTTTCAATCCAAACTCTAAATCATCCACTAGTAATTGGTTATCAGCTAGTAATAAAATATGAGGATGAGGTTGATATAGTTGGAATTTCAGATCGTCATGGGAAAGATTTTTGGACACTTCTTCATAAACTTTGGACATCGTTTCATCTGGTTTGAATGCAATTTCCAAATAACTTCTATCTGGGAATTTAACTCTCACTAAACATTCAGTGATGCGTTTCTTATTTCTTTCCAAATCTCGTTTCAATTTATCCTCTCTCATTCTTCTAGTCATTAAAGGTCCACCAAGATTACCAGTTTGTTTTGAAATAATATTTTGATAACGTCTAGCTTGTTCAACAGACAATTCATATGTCTCGTCGTTATCTTCATCCATATCATCGTTACCAAGTACTAGTTTGTCGGATGATGGAAGATAAACTTTAGGTTCATGTAATACATGTGTTGTTTCATGTTTTACGACTGGATCAACTTCCATGGCGTCTGAGTTTTGAACCTCTACTGAAGAATCTCTTGATGTTGGAAAAGAAGAAAGTTCAACGTTGATGGTAATTGGTTTGGTTATACCTAGCTCTTGGAAAGTTTTCCCATCTATAACGTCATACTCATAAATAGAAGATAAAATTCGAAGTTTTATGGTACCAAATTCCTCCTCATTCATCCAATTCTGTTGTTCAGCAATTAATTTCAATGAGTCCAAGACAGGGTCTCCCAAGCTCACTTCTTGAACAACCGACCCTTTGCCACTCACTTGGAACCGTATCTTAAGATTCTCCTGTGCGTTAGAACCGTTCCCATTTTTGCTCGATCCATCAATGGGTGTCAAATCCAGCTTACAACCAGCAGAAAGGTTCAGTAACCTCCAAGGCAGGTCCATAGTCACCTCTTTCCCGCCATGTAACAGCGTCCATTTGTCCCCAGCCTCGTTTTCATCTTGTTCCAGGCTAAAATGACGTACACTTTGTCTTAAGACGTCGTTCAAATTAGTGCTGGGATTTACTTTAACCTTAAACCCACTAAACTTGTAATTGACAGTGACACTCGACATCTCTTATGCTCTGTATTGGCCACTTTTAATGTCTTTGCTGTCCTTGCGATGAGCTTGCCAAAAAACAGCCTTTAAATTTCGTCAAGAACCTTTGAAAAATTTAAAGATCTTCAAATTCTGCAAGGGCTCTTTCCAGGCATCGCCGGTTCCAGAAGGAGAGGGCCAGGCAGAACAGCACAAAGCTGGAAGGAAATTTAGAAGGAGATCAACTAAATAATGCTGGGAGAGACGTCAGAAAGACTGAGGAAGGCGATAGTCTCAGGGAACCTTTTGATTGTTAAACGGCTTTTGCGACGGTTCCCGGAGTTGTTGACCAACATTGATTCTAAGAATGGGTGGAGTTCATTACATTACGCCGCATTTTATGGACGGTATCTGATCTGTGTCTACTTGATTCAATTGGGTCACGATAAGAATGAAGAATTGGTCACTTTTAAGGGCAATACGTGTGTACATTTGGCCTTATTGAATGGACATGAACAAACTACACATCTGTTATTACAGCATTTCCCTCAATTTATTAACAAGAGGGGTGCAGTGGGGAGAACTCCAGCTCACATTGCCTGTATTACTGATAATTTTAGGTGTTTAAGTCTGCTGATTGGTGTTGGTGCTGACCTTACTTTGAAAGATTCACAAGGTGAAACACCGTTACATATATGTTTGGAATACAGTTCTATTGAGTGTCTGAAATTGCTTTTACAAGATGGGTATCAAAGTGTCATGTTGGATGATCAAATATATGATAATTTTGGGTGGAAACCTCAAGAAGTTGCCGAGACGTTTGATTTTGCTAAAGTATATTTCAAATTAAAGAAAGAGATTAAACCTTCAATCATCTCAAACACTCCAAATATTCTACAATCGACTAATTTTAAGAAGACAAGTTTTCCCAAATTCCGTACGCCTATTGTCGATTCTAGAGGAACTTTTGATGATGCTCCGTCATCGGGGACAAATTTAAACACTCCAGGTCCAACATCTGTAAACACTGCACTTCCAACTGTATCTCCATTGAGTAAATTACCCACAATATCTACAAGTCGGAAGACCTCATTCTCTACCATGTCAAAGACAGATTATACACCATTTTCATCATCTAGAAAATCATCAGATTCAAATAGAACATCTTCCTCTTTATTAAGAGAAATTTCATCAGATGAAGAATCTTCTTCAGATAATAATATTGCTGATGTTACATTATCTAATCGTATTAGTAATGGATATGATGAAACCACCCATACCAATACATTGTCTCATTCTATATCTAATGAAATTAAAACGATAGATTTGGATCATACAATCACAAACCTTACTATGGGTACAAATACAAGTTCAAGTGTGCAGAGTAATATCTCTCAAAGAAAGGATAGGCATGGATTACCGGGTTTGGAAAGGGGGAAATCCGCTTTAAGTGAGACGTTTGATAATGACACCATTCAAAAGAATAAATATATTCTTAGTAATCTAAGTGATGAGAAATTAGAAGATAAAGAAAAGGATAAATCTAAACATGATCGTATTCAATTAAGAAACAGAATATCACTTTTAAATATCCCTATTTCTAGAGTTCGAACTAAAAATAATTCTGAGACTTGATTCCAAATATACACAATATATATGTTTCAATATTCATTTCCACAAAAAGACATGCATAAGTTATATATACATAAAGAGCCTATATCATTAATAATATATAAACATACTCATATTAACCCACTTTTTTTTAAATTTTGTTGAATAATCATATCTGTCACTGCGCTCAATACGAACTTCATTGTTTGTGAATCGGTAGCACATGTTCTCTTAACATAAATAGGTTTATTTGAACGGTTTAAACTTAAGAAGATTTTTTCAAAATATTGTAGACCAGCTTCAGCATCCCCAACACGACCTTGATAATCAGGGAAATATTTTCTAATTGGTGTCTTCTTAACTTTTTGTTCAAATAAATCAATCTTATTTAAAAATAAGATAAAGGGAACATTGTGAAACCATTTAGAATTTAATAATGTATCAAATAACATAATTGATTCATGCATTCTATTAACTCTTTCATCTTCAAACAACATTTGATCATATTCACTTGTAGCCAATACAAAAATCACTGCAGTAATGTTTTGGAAACTATGAATCCATTTCTTTCTTTCTGATCTTTGTCCACCTGCATCTAACACTTTAAATTTAGTAGATCCAATATTGAATTCATTTTCTGTAATACCTGTAGTTTTTATTCTACCCTTTAAGATATCCATATCAGAACATATATAATCCTTTGTAGCAAATTTCATAATATTATCAAAATAATAAGCAGCTGAGGATTCTAATTGGAACTCGTTAGAACGATGGAAACATTGTTTAATACCATTATCTTCCTTCCATAGTGTCGCAATAGCTTGTGCAATTTCTTCATTTGTATATGTTATGTGATCTTCATAAGATTGTTTATTGGATTTATTATCAGATTCATGTTTTTCAATAAACAATTTGGGTTCACCATCTGTATTAGCATTATTATTATTTATAGTATCATTAAGTTCCTTCAAATTTGTTGTATCAAGATCATCCTTTTGTGGATTAGTATCAAATGATTGAACTTTCCCCGTTGATTGAATTCTTCTCTTATTTTCCAATCTTTCAGAATATTTAAGCACATAATCATTAAGAAAATTGGACCCACCAGCCAAATTGGCATCAATTAATTGTAAAGTTTTAGCATTCAACAGGGTATTTTTAGCTTTAAACAATTCTTCATTTTCTTTTGGATTATCACAATCTAATTTAATATTTAATTTTCTTGCCTGAATGATAAGAATTTTCATTGATTCAATAGCATCAACCCAAATAACTTGACTATATTGCCTTCTCTCTCTATGTGTAAATCCACCTTGATGTAATAGTTTTAATTGTTTCAAGACGGTAGATTTACCAGATTCACCGGCACCAAGAAGTAATAATTTCATTTCATTTTTTTCTCTTTGTTTCTCTAAAAACAGTTCTTGTTCAATGGCATCATTAGCCTTTCTAATTTGTAAAAATGGATCATTTTCATCCTGATTATATTCACTACTTGGTGTACTGGCCACACAACCCATTATCTTATTTTTATTCTTGTACTATTTTTTATTTTAATTTAATTCCACTTCTGTAATAGAACTACCAAAGATATGAAAACCTTCTCAATCAAAAATATTTGAAAGATGATGATATTATAGATCTCAAAGGAAAATAAATCTTTATATTTTTGATTTGCCTTTTCGAGTATTTCTAAAGAAGGAAAAAAAAATTATTAATTTGTGACACCAGTTTTGAGGTTATGTTGTTTCCTGTTTTGGACAAAATTAGTGTCAGAAATTAATGTCCATAAAAAAATAAACCAAAACATTTGGCCCCAAAGCCTGGCATGATTGCCATTTTATTTGAACCAATTTCACTTATTATTAAATTTTTTTATTTTTATTTGGAGCTATGTACATGGCTTATGTAGGGAGATATATTTCTACAAATGATAATGATGGGAGGGTCTATGTAAAATGAGTATGTAAAACAAACAAATGTTGGAATAAAAAAGAAATAAGGTTAGAATTTACCAGCTGTGTTAAAAGTTTGACCCATCTTTTGCATATTCTCCCCGACTTGAACGTTAGTCTCAAAATACTTGGCCACACATCTGTCCAAGCAAGTGGACTCGTTAGTGGTTAAAGCTCCATCGGCATAATTATTGTTGGCAATACATTTCTTGTAACAGTTGTCCACAAGTTTATTAAACATATCAGTGACCAAATCCAATTCTGTTTCGGCAGCAGTGATTTTTTGTTCGGATGTTAATTGTGGCTGGGAGTTTCCAAAACCTAAGAAAGACATTATGTGAGTAGTGTAGATGTGTATGTAGATGTGGGTTCTTTGTGGGTCTTGATGTGTATCTTCGTAACAATTTGCTTTCAATTTAAAGTGCATCGATTTTTATTTGGCAGCTATGTCACTATGAACGATGTCTGCATTCCAATATGGATGGTTATAACCAGCAATATTCAATCCTCATCGTCTGAATCGTCGTCGTCATCGTCACTGTCTTCATCGCTGTCATCATCTGCGTCGTTATCAGCGTCGCCACCTTTATTATCGTTATTCGTTTTATCGCTATTCTTTTGCTTTTGATCATTTTCTTCCTCTTCTTCCTCCTCTTCCTCATCATCATCATCCTCTTCCGCATCTACCAGATCTTTATCAATCTGTTCTAATTCTTGATCCTCATTATCTGTCTCATTTTCATGTCTTTGTCTATGTATGTCTTTTATTTTCAATCTAATATTCTCGACAATATCATTCCATTCTCTCATCCCACCCATACCAATATCACCACAAATTAACACTTTCTCTACAGGTTTTAAAATCTCTAACGTAGGGAAATCTTCCTTTAACATCAGTAAATGTTTCTTAGTCATTGGATTAATATACATAAATGTATTCATTGCTGGTGCCACCACAATTGGTGTCTTCTTTGTATTCCAATCTCTTACGACCGAAGTAATTAAATTATTACAAATACCATTTGCTAATTTAGCCAATGAATTAGCACTCAATGGAGCAATGAGGAAAATATCAGCCCATCGACTTAATTCATGAAACAGTAATGGTTCAGTATCATCAAATCTTGAATTATTAACCTGGACACAACCATTTTGTACTAAATTTGTGTTAAAATCAGTTAATCTTGATTTCATATCATCTTCACGCCATATTTTAACATCTTTAGAAATCTTTAACCCATTTAAGAAATGTTCTGCTGGTTTAGTTAAGATTAATTGAATAGAAATTGTATCGTGAGAATAAATTTTAAACAATTTATCAATAATTAATGGAATTTTAATTGTGGCAACGGATCCAGTGGCACCAATTAAGATATGAAATTTTGAGTCATCCTTTTCTGTATTAAGTTCAGTATCATGTGAGGGATAATATTCATCCTTATTGAATATAATCTTATTTGATAATTTCTTCTTGTTACTATCTTCAATAGGTTCTTGAGCGACTGGTTCAGGTTTCATATAAATGAAATCACCTGGCATGTGAACAGCACAATCTTTATCCTCCTCTTGTAAATCTGTAGTGTCTTCCTGGGGAGTATTATCGTGATTATTCTCACTGTTACCATTTTGCTGGTTAACATTCTCATTTTCAGACGTATCTCTTCCATCAAGGAGAGAACTTTGCTTTGTGCTAGATGGCTGGGCGGTAGAGGTGCCTGTAGATGCCTTCTTACTGTCCTGTGATCTTGGTTGATTCAATTTATTAGTAATAGAATGTCTATGATACAATTGTGATAAATTTTGTGGTGGGATATTGAAAGAAACAGAAGTATGTCTCTTAACACTACCTTCACGTGTGACATTCCCACTAACACTATTCCTCGTGATAGGGTTGAGAGATTGTTGTATTTCCTTTGGTTTAATATTACCACCATTTCGATTGACATGATCGAATGGAATTGGCTTCCAATCTTGTTCTGCCATTTTCCCTTCCTTCTTCTTCGGTGAGCTTAGTTGTATGTACAAACAATATAACTATATGTTACTTCTTGTTAAGCGCTGACACTGCTAGTAATAGATCCTTCCACTGTGTCTTTGGTGATTTAATGTGCCTTTTGCCTTTGTTATGACGTTAAATTTGGCTTTGTTTTGTTTTCTTTGCGGGCAAAACACGTAATTTGATACAGTGACAGGGCATGTGACGGTACCACTTGTTGCTGTAAACTGTATATACTGGTTATATATTGGCGTGTGGACGGTCAGTAATCCAGGTCCATGCGGTCCAAATCCCGTTTCCTGCTTGAATTTGGCTTCCTTATACGGGTTTCCCATTCTTTAGTTAATGTGTCAAATGTGTCATGCATTTCTGTCTCTGTTAAATGCAGTAGAAGAGGTGGTATTGATGATATTGCTTGCCAAGTTTCTTCCCAGGACGGTATTACTGCTGCAGTGGGAGTTGCAACCACTATTCTTTGTAAATATTCTTTCAATCTGGTTTGAAACAACTGTAATTCTTTTGAATGTCTCTTTTCCAATATAAATTCCACTAATTCTTCAATATCTGTTCCCTGTAATTGATCCTGTTTCAGATCTAGAGATTGTGTCTCCCGATGACATAACTCAGTTAATTGTTTCCTATCCACTGTATTTATATCCATCTTTCTTTCAATCAATAAATCTTCTACTAAAGAACTCTTAGTCTTGAAAATAGTAACCAACTCCTGAATTCTATCATGAAATAAATCTAATGGTGTTGAACCATGTCTCCCCACAAGAGTCAAGAAAACTGGATCATTTTTCAATTGTGGATAAATGTCTCTATTCCAAGAGCTGTTAAATTTAATACATATCTTGAAATTACCATCACCTCTTAACAATGCTTTAAACTGATCACGAGCCATTCTATCCCTGGTATAATTCATTTCTTCCACTTGTTTCAAATCATCACGTAATTTAGTCTCGTATTGATCCAATATTTGTAAATATATGGATAAATTATCCTCTTTGGTTAATAATTGGAAATTCTTATTTGCCACATATCTTTTATTCTGGGGGGAAAGATACTGTGATAATACATCTTCCCAAAGTAATGGCCGTGAATCTCTAGGCATAATAGATTGTAAGTATAATTTCATTTCATTTTGTGCTTGTTGTTTAGAGGTTTCATTCTCATCCAATTGAGTTTGTTTCAACTGTTTAATATAATCATAGTATAACTTTCGCTGTTGTGATTCATCCAATATAACAAATGAATAATCTGTATCCATATTCAATACATGTTTCCGGGCATATGGCCACGGGTGCCATATTTTCAACATACCCTCTTCATATTTTTGTTTCATTAAAGATTGAAACGAAGCAATCTGATCTCCCACATCTAATCGTTCACTCTGTTGTCCCCACACGTATTCTTTCCATACAGATTGTTTCCATAATGGATCATCCCATTTGGAATTTGGATCTGTAAAATTCTCACCGAACCAATATCTCTCGTCCTGTGTTGCTAACTCTTCCATGACTCGATCAAAGGACCATTGGATATCCACTCCATGATCCTTCAACATCCCAACAAACCTCTCCTTAGCCTGTGTTTCATCCAACACCCCCTTGGACTCACTATTCTTCCTCTTCGTGATAAGAATCTCTTGAGATGGCTTTTCCAATTCAACCCCAGCAGGCAGCGTCCAACTTGTCGTTCTAGTAACTGTGTCGTAGTAATACGCACGTCCCTTAGCATCCTGAGCCTGCTTCCAAACCATCTTTAAGTCACTTTGGGGCTCCTATTGGTGATGGACCCTCGTTGGAACTGGTTCTCACGTGCTTTTTTAAAGATTATTCTCATTGAAAAATTAATTGCAGATAACGAATGTTTAAATTCCTGATAACATTAATCTTTGACAACTGGAATTCCACAGAGAAGTAAGACAAGGAATTCATTTCCGACAGTTGTTAGGTGGGCAAGATATTACCGGCATAAGAATTAGCGTATGAGAAAGTATAGTGTGGAAAGAGCTATGGAAACCACCCACAACAAAGAAGGTAAGAAAGAAGAAGAATCTCTAGTGATGGAACCTGCTAAAGAGGTCCAACAACAACAGAATGTGGATAACAAGGATTCAAAAGAGGATATTTCTGGTCCCATCCCAAGTGAAAATGACAATTATAACAGTTTTTTACAAGGTTTGTCACAGCAACAGAAAAATGCGATGACAGACGCTAAAAATATTGATCTTTTATTACAACAATATGGTGGTGTATTTAATACAACTTCACAACCAGCACCACCGCCACCACCACCAGTTTCTGAACCTACGGGGAAGGCTGCTCCATTGAGTCGAACTTGTGTTAATTGTATGCAAAATAATTGGAAATGCCAATGGATCCCTGATTTAGGTAAATGTGCACAGTGTGAAGGTACACAATGGAAATGTGAACCTGTTACCACGCCCATGACTACCAGCACGAATAAAGTTTCGAGGTCGAATACTCCTGTAAGTTCACAATCGAATTTAAATCCAATGAAAAGAGAATACTCCATAAGTAGTGAAAATGTTTATAAGAAACGAAAGAATAGTGGCCTTCGTATGGGCCAAGAACAAATTAATAATGCTATTCCAACTAATCATACGGTTTATTCCAATTTTATTACAAGTTTATATAATTCTATGTCTCCGGGTACAACTAACGATAATAATAACAACAATAGTGGCAATACAATGGCAATGCCCTCTCATCCTCAAAACAATATTTCACCAGCACACCCTATACAATATCCAAGATCATCCTTCTATGTTGGTCCCACTTCAGTGTATGATATTAGTATCATAAACAGTATCATTACTGACAATATGGATCAAATACAAATATCAAAGACTTCCTCCCTTAGGAAAGTTTCCCCTACAACACAATTTTTACTTCGAGATGATCATGATCAATCAATGTATATAAGACAAGAACAAGAAGTTGATATGGTAGAAAAATTAATTTATCCACATGGTAGAATTCTTGTTGATATTTTCTTTAAATTAATACATCCATTTTTCCCCATTTTACATGAAAGAGTGTTTTTAGAAAAATATTCTAGATCATATAGAGAATTAACTGCTCCATTATTAGCATCTATTTATTCATTGGCTTTACAATGGTGGGATTTCCATCCTAAATTGATTGGTTTCAACAAACCCGATAATTCTGTGATTGAAAAGTTAAACAACCTAGCATTCACCACATTCTTCAATAGAATTGATAAACCAAAGTTATCAATGATTCAAACTGGTCTTTTGATTTTACAATGTAGAATGAATGAGCCGGATAACTGGGTCATTTGTTCCAATTTAGTCGCTTTGGCAGAAGAGTTAGGATTAGGGGTAGATTGTCAAGATTGGAAATTACCCAAATGGGAGAAAGATTTAAGGAAAAGATTAGCATGGGCCGTATGGAGTCAAGATAAATGGACTGCGCTAATTGAAGGCAGACATTCACATTTAATCTTAGGTAGAAATTGGTTAGTGAAACTTTTGAAAAGAGATGATTTCCCACAAAATTCACCTACCATCGAATCACAAAATAATAATAACACTCCAAGCCACAATAGTAGTAGTACACATATTGATCCAACTGGGAAATTAGATATGGATCCTGTGTTTTCCACAATGATGATGGACTCGTTAGCTTTAATTGATATGAATTTAACGAAGGAAGATTTTAATAATGGTGCATTAATGTTTCAACAAGTGGTATCATTAAGCATTATTGTCGGGGAAATTATGGATACATTTTATACACAAGGTGCTATGCATGTTAATACATCAATTGAACAAGTCTTAAAATTAGCTAAACCATTACAATTAAAATTAAGAGAATGGTATCATTCTTTGCCACCACAATTATCCATGGCGAAATTTATACCAAGAAAATTTAATTCTAATGCATCATTAACTTTATCATATTTTGCCGCTGAAATAACGTTACATCGTAAAATTATATCTATATTATATCAAAATGCTAGGGATGCACCTCATGAGTTAGTAAAAGTCTGCAGAATGGCCGCAAAGACAAGATTGATTGCTGCTATTGAATTTGTCAGAGACTTAAAGAATGAACATATAAATTCCTTTTGGTATTCTAATTCTACGGGTAATTTCATGTTAATTGGTACGTTTGCTGCTTTGTTATATGTTACATCACAATCAAAGGATGAAGCTCTGGTATTTAGAGAATTGATGAGAAATTATATATGGATCTTGAGAGTTGGATCGAAATCATTTGATAAATTGAAAGTTGTATTGGATAATACACATCACTTATTCGCTCAGGTACCTGGGTTATTAACTGATGAGGCACCAATTAATGAATTTATACCACCACCATTCTCTGTACCATCATCAAATGGAATCAAACCAACAAGTATTCTTGCACAACAACAATTGTCTAAGAATTATCCGGTCGGAACTAGTGCATCCCCAGCTATAACAGAACAAGGAGCTAATTCTCCAGCTGTACACGCCAATAATACTACTAATAACGTTTCCACTACATCCCTTGGTAATATTAGAGAAACTGGAGATCATATGTCATCTGAAGAATTAATTAATTCTGTCATGGCAAATAGTCCTCATACAAAAGCAAATATTGTTTCAACACCAAGATCTGCAGGTAGAACCCCAATGTTTCAGACATCTAATCATTCAAATGAGATAAATAATAATAACTCCACAGGTACACCAGGTGATTATAAAGTTCAACAGCAATATTCTCCCAGTTTACAAAGTCAAATCTCAGAAACTTATAGTGTGGGTCAAATTGCTAATCCAAGTGAAACTCCATGTAATGAGCCAATTCCCAGTACGACAGAGTCATCTTCCTCTGTCAACAACACAAACCCTACTTCTAGTGGTAGTATGACTGCAACTAATACATTTACTACTACCACCACTAACCCAAGCACCGATGTCACTAAGAAATAGAATAGTCAATTATATAAAAGTTGATGGATATCTTTCCGTTTTTATTTTAGTGTTATAGAATATATATAAATACGAATGACGATTGTAATATTAATGCATTTTCTATTGAGAGTTCTTATTTATAAGTATTTTGCCATTTGAGTGTTCTTTGCCGCCTCGACGACTTCACCTGGTTTGGATGTGATGAGATGTTGTTCTGTCGTGATGAAATATTTCAAATCTTCCTTTTCTTGTTTAGCCGTGTTGAGTAAGATCTTTGTATCCCTTACAATATCATCACCAGCATCCCTACTCTCCACATTAGATATGATAGTGGATGTCTCCGTCTCTTGTAAGATATTCTTCCAAAGATCATCTAATGATTCTTCCTCTATGGGAACTACTGCATCAACCTCATTTTGTTTCCTCTTTATAAGTGGTTGATACCGTGGGTTGTCCCGTCTCTCAAAAGTGCCATTAACCAACCTTAACTCCTCCTCTACATCAACAGACTCCCCGCTACGTAACTTCTCAATCATCCTTTTAAGAATAGTAATTTTTAACTCATATTTTTGCACCATATCTTCATATTGTTGTTTCTTATCCGAGACGTTAGTCAATATGGACCCAAATATCACTATCCAGACCCCCAATTTGATCAGTGACCTATCCTTCGGCACTTTCTCCCTTGTAAACTTCCCTGCCTGTGTCAACTTGTTCACCACATCCAACTCAACAGGAACACCACCAATTTTATCCCACTGTACGCCACTAAAATGCAATCTACGTACTAACGATGCCTGTTTCCAAACAGAACCCAGCCTCAGCATTGCTAACTACTCACTGTTTCTGTTACGATGAGCTTTGTTTCGGGTTCTTTTCACTATGACCTTCCCTTCCAATTTCAGTAATTAAAGATTTTTCAATAGTGGAAAATTTTAAGATGAGCTCATCGCATCTCGAAGACACTTTAAAACTACCTTTCCAAGCAAAGTTAACAGGCAGAAGGAAGTCGAAACCAGATCAATGGATCACAAGAAGAGAGGCCACTCACAGGCCAGTGACAAGAAGTACTCACAGAGTTCTATCGATGCTGGGGTTTACTCCAAACTGGATACTATAATCACCACATTACAAGAAAATAATAATGGTGGGAAAGATTTTAGACCATTGGTTGAATTCTGTCAAAAGGGGTTTCTAAACCAAATGGTTCAATCTTGGTCATATTATGCTCAGGTTAATAACCATGCTATGTTTGCCAAGAGTACAATGATCTTGGTGAAGGCTATTAGAGCCATCAATCAAAATTCTAATATCATCGAATATGGTGCTCAATTGATAAAATTGTTGTTGACAGATTATATGAAGGTTGTGTATCGTGGGTTGAACAATCTAAGGGGACAGATCACCAATCCAATGTTATTCTTGTTGAAGGAAGTGATTCTTTTCGATCAGTCAAAGCATGTTGAAGAATTTATTTCATTCTTTGATTTCTCTTTACCAAGTTTAGTCAAGATTATGACCCCCACAAAACAAGAGTTAGAGAAATCTGAGGTTAAAAAATCAGCTACCGGTAAAACTTATAAATCTTTACGTTTGTCATTTATCGAATTTTGGATTGAATTGATTAACAGGACTCCAGCTCTGTTAAGAAAGGATTTATTAACTGATAATTTCAAGATAATGGGTGCTTGGTTTAAATATATGGATAAGTGTGATTCTTCAAGTGTAATGATCCAAACCATTGACACTTTTATTACTAGTATATTGAATGAAAGGAGTTTTAAGAGAATGACAAAGACTAAGATCTTAAATGAATTTGCCCTTGATAAATTACATCATATGTACTATTCTGGTAACAAGGATTTAGTTAACAAAGTTAATGAGTTCTTCTTAGCATATGGTTATAACCCACAGTCCTCCATAAGTTTCCCTGATAATTGTGTTTGGTATGATGAACCACCTATCTCAGGGAATTATTCATCAGGGTCTAGCGGTGCTCCCGTGACTATTAACCAAAGAGAATTTAAACTACATAACAAATTATTATTCAACGTATTAAGATTGTTTAAACCATGGGAAGATGATATGCAATCTACAACTTTAATAAAAATCTTAAAAGTTAATCCAGGTTTAGTGGCACCATACTGTGCATATTTATCATCGTTGAGTTCTCATGACCCTAAGATGACATCATATTGGTTTGGTATGACTTTAACATTAGGTAGGATTATTTCTTTACCCATTCCTAGTTTTATGGAAATGATTGAAACTGATACAATCCCATCTACTTCATTAGTGATTGAAAATATTATTCCATCTTCATTAACCAAGAATGCTTTGACAAAGGCTTTACAGAGTGATGTTCTTGTCATCAAGCAATTAGGTTGTCAATTATTAGTCTTTACATTCCAAAAACTAGAACAAGTGTTAAACTTATACGATAGAAAGGGTTGGAATTCATCAAAGGCATCATTAAACACTTTATTTTTCAATAATATTCCAGATTTACCTGTTATTGTGACCACCCTAAACCAGGTCTATACAAACCATAGGGATAACCTAATGATTTCATTATCTTTAACTATGATCTTAAGATATTATAGCCAATGTTTCCCTAATTTTTTTTCGGTTCCATTACCTTCAGCAAACATTTATCAAGATATTATGAGGAAGGGATCATTTAATGGCGTGGAATTGGCCATATTAGATAATTTCTTACAATTTCAAGAATTTAATAGTACACAAACAAGATGGTGGAATAGTACCGAAAACGAATCTTCACTTTTCGTCTCATTATTAAAATTAGCATCCTCTCCAAATACGAACAATGTGACTAGCTTAAAAGTTTCTACTCTTTTACAAAATTTATTAAATGAATCTGTTATCTTTAGAGAAGGTTTATTAACTCCACCAATTACAAGTTTGGTCTCGAGTCTTAAAGTTGTGGCAAAGGCTGCTGTTGAATTTCCAACTAAGCTAAATTCCATTTGGAAACTTATTGATCAATGTATTTCACGTTCTATTAAGACCCCGTATAAATACGTTACAATGGCTCAAGAATATGGAAACATTTCACCATATTTAGTTACACTAGCTGAACAATGGAGCTATGTTAATCAAGATACATTAGAAAGGGATGAATTTGATTTGACCTTGAAATGGTTGTTAATATTTTATAGAATTATGATTATTACTGGTGAAGATTCAATGTGGATACAAAAACTTGTTAATGATCAATTGACAAATATTCCAAAGGATTTAAGTAATCTTTTCTTAAATTTCGGATCTGTCGCCGTGAGTACTCTAGGCGAAGAAGAGTATTTATTGCAAAATTCCACGGAATCAGATTTCTTTCATTATATTAACCTATTAGACTATAAGAAGCTGAAAAATTCAAATAGATTACCAGTCAATGATATTGATATTATTGCCATTTTCTTTAAGCTTAGATCAATTTCTCAGGATGATTCCGTTAGATATGATAACTTATTCAAAGATACAGTTTTTACTTTATTGGAACAAACTGCCAAGTACCTTTCTGTCAACTCTTCTTTGAATATCAACAATACCAAAATGTATGCTGCATTTTTCAGTTTTATTTCGGCTCATATGAGTGAAAGTAGTTCTGATTCCTTGAATAAAAATATTTTCATTGCTCAACAAATTTTATTATTGTACAAGGAATTATACAAGCAAGATACTAAAGATTTGAGTAGGTACTTGTTCAATTGGATCCAATCACTTATCCCATTTTCCACTAACAACGACGAATTTTCATTTTTATTTTCTTTAGCAGCAACTTATGTCGATGTTGATTCTGCTTTAATTTTGGTCCAATCGGACTCCACTTTTGATAAGAGTACTATTAAGGTTCTTTTTACTAAGATTAGTGAAGATAAGACAAAACATATTCCTTATTCAGTTGTGATCAAGTATTTAAAGCGTTCGGATGATCCTATTTCTTCAATTAAATTATTAATCGAAAATAAACAAATTGACAATGTTGACGTCAACAGTTTGGTTGAATTGTGCTTATCCAACCCACATATGACAGCTATTTTCAATTCTTTATTAACATCGGGATTATTAGAACAAAATGATGTGACACCATTTTTGGACAGCATTACAGAGCGTAGCATAGCCATCTCTATATTAAAGGCTTTCGATGGTATTAATGAAACTACTGAAGAATTTGATAAGTTTACAAAGAGAGTTGTCGATGAATGTTATTCCAATTTAAAAGATTTGGATGGTACAGACTTCGAAAATGCGGTTGGTATTTTCACTCAAAAGAGTTCATTATTATCTCAGGATCAAATCAACACAGCACTAACATACATTACTACAGAATATGAACATAAATTTAGTAATGTGGTTATTAATTTCGTTAAAGTACACGCTACATTTGAAGAAGGTTTTATTGTAAGGTGGTTGAATAAGATGGCCTTATATATTACGAAGATCTTTTCTGATAGATCTGAATTGAATGATAAATTTAAAGGTGTTTTGGAAAGTTTTAAGGCACTACTTACAAAGGTAAACATTTGGGATAAAGTTAACAGTACCATCATCAACTCACAATTGGAAAGTATCTTTAACAACAATTGGATTGACAATACAGAAGTATTGAGGTATTCATTATTGATTTTATTCAATGCAAGAAGAAATAATGTTGAAAGTGAAAGAATTGTTAATATAATTATCAATAACGAAAACTCTGCACTTGCTATGGGAGAACATCAAAATGAAAACAAATACTTGACTACCTTATGTTTATACACTTTATTCAATTTGGATCCATCAAAATGTTCAAACATTTTAATTCAGAGTAAATTAATATCCTTTTATTCTGGTTCCATGAATGCTTCTGATAAATTAATCTTGAAGATGTTAGAAACCATTGAAACTAAGATTTCCACTTCATGGACAAATTTAATTTACACATGGGATCTATTAGATGAAAGCTCTGGTGATGATATGGATTTAATCGGTGAAACGAAATTGATTACTCCGAAGAAGGAAGGTTTGGTACTAACTTTAAATAAGGATACCATTGAATATTCCATTCAAAACTATATCTTAAATTATCCATCTATTCCTTCATTACATTTCAAACCCACCTCTGATCTTTCTGAAAAGGTGCAAGTATTTGATTCATATTACAAGACATTTGAAAGTATAATCACATCAACTCATCGTAATAAGATCATTTACGACCCATTGTTCTTGCTTTTATTAACCATTAATAATAAAGAATTAGTGAAATTACAAAAGGAAGAAAATGGTGAAACCAAATATAAATTTGAGTTGAAAAACTTTATCTCCTCCAAACTATTAAATTTCATAATATGTTCATTATCTGATACCCATAACAACATAAATGAGATTAGTCTTACTCTTTTAAGTCAAATGTTATATTCATTAGAAGATTCTCAGCAATTTAAAGGTGATAACATATACAAGATTTTATTAAAGAAAATTATATTCACTATTCAAAAGGGTAAAGAGTCCACCGATCATCATGACATCGCACCCATTATGTGGTTTTTCGTTTCGAGCGTATGTGACATCTTAAGTCAACCATCTTCATCATTATATGAAAAGGCCTACCGTTGGATCTTAAATGGACCCTTGATTCGTGACAATGACTTACCAATGGTTCAGGAATTAATGTCTCCAAGATACAGTGATTCAATTAATGATAATTATTATAGTCAATTGTCATGGGTATTAAACAATTTAGAATCTGGGTTAAGAAATCAAGCAGATTTAGAATTTTTAAAGAGAAGAGGTATCATTGAATGGCTATACACTTTGTCAAACAATCCATATTTGAACACCAGACTGATTTCCATGGTCAAATCTATCATTTACAGGTTACAAAGAATAGATACTAGTGCATCTGTGCTAATCACCAGATACGCTGCATTGTCTGATTTGGATATGTCCAGCACTGTATTGCAAGAAACATTGAAAGATATGGATGAACAATTACAACGTAACAGTAAGAACAGTAAGACCATTAGAAAGAAGTTGACCGTGGAGGAACAACTGTTAAATAACAAGGAATTGATGGCAGGTTTCTCGGTGATCATCCCGTCGCACAAGAGAGTCAGAGAATGGACAGAAAACGAGTCAAAGAATTTATTGAAAAGAGTTTGTGGTGAATCCATTGACAAAGAGTAGTGGATGACCGCAATTTTACATGTAGCATTCCTTATATATCTGTATACTAATAATTTGATATCATATTTACTATTATAATAGTATTAGTCTTCTTGTATTTAGATGAAAAATTGTAAAACTTGAATAAGAAGGTTGAAACAAGTTCGAAGAAAACTATCAAATCCAAACAAAGAAAGTATAGCAAAGAGATCGGTGTAAATATGTTATTTGATGAGTTACCCATATTTGAAACAATCAAACAGGACTTACTAAACAGTAAGAACAGAAAGGATGGTTCTAAAGTGTCCCATTTGGGAAGCTCGCTAAATGTAAATAGAACTAGTCCCATCAAGAGTCGACCCAAGAGGTTTACCTTCCGCAACCAACGCCACTATCATCAACCACCGTTATCTGCGTACTCTGCAGTACATACAAGACCATATCTCTCTAAAATATCATTGAACGAGAGTAGTATTCTTTTGGAAAGAAGAAGATTACAATTAGCCGCTACGAAGAAACTTGGGTTAAAATTGTTTAAACCCATAGGATATGGTTATCGTCTAGTCAATAAACCTGATATTGATACTAGTCGATTGTCACTTGGAACTGGTGGTGGTTTCAATAATAGTGCCATTGAGTTCCATGAAACTTCTGGGTTGATGATCAATATGAATGGAGCTGGTCATGATTCTTTGATTATCCCAAGAAGCATTTTAGTGGATGAAGCATCTTCTAGTGAGGATGAAGATGATGAGGATGAGAGTAGTAGTAGCCACAAAAGTAGTAGTGATGAAGATGAAGAAGGTTTACAAGATGAAAGTATCGATTCACCAGACGCAATTTTACATATACAAGATAATGGGATACCACCTAATGTCAGATTAATTGTTTCTGAATCTGAAACCCCATCTTCTTACGAATATTCTGAAGAAGAGATACAAGAAGATAATTCAGATAGATCGATGGGAAACTTTCTTGATGAAGTAGAAAATGAAGATTGGTAGGCCGTTATTGACAATTGGATAGATCGGCGGTTACGTATACAGAATGCTTTCGCTTTCTTCGTTTTTATTGTATTATTATTTGAATTTAATTGACGAAGTTTCTAACGATACCATTAACTAAACATACCATGTCAGAATAAATTGATATTCATGTCTATACAAGGTTATATGCAGAAAATAATTTACAAAATTGCAACGATTATATATATATTATAAATACATGGTTTGGGTTTTTTACTTTAAGGATTTCTAAGATTGAAAGTCTACTCTATTAGGTAAATCAATAGCTTGTAATGGGAATTGATCCACTTTATTAGCTAATAAATGAATTGCTGGTACGACCCATTTCCCACAAGAACATCTAGAACCTTTCCAATTGTAACCACCAACTTTTGTATTACAACCAGGACAAGAGAATTTCCCTTCTAATTCTTGTTTCCCTTGTAATTCATCTTTCATCCAATTTAATGGTTCTGTGAAGAAATGAGAACAATGCGATTGTGATTCTTGAATATCAATAATTCTTCTACCATAAGCAGCTCTTCTAATGAAATGGCCCTCGGAAGATTCTTTACTTGGTGGTTCATGATTAATAAAACTTGTAGATAAAGCTAATCTTTGTCTACATTTTTTACATCTGATTGCAGTGACTTTACTCAATTGTTCCTTTGTCATTTTGGATAAATCCTTTTCTTCATCAATATAAGTGGTATCTTTAGATAAGATATCATCCCCCGTGGGGTCAATTTCAACAGATTTAGTCAACTTCCATTGTTTATATTCTTTATTATCAATATCTACAAATTGGCCACCCATTCTTTCAAATATTTCTAATTGATTCATAAAATTATCATTTGGTTGAATTTGAGATCTCTTTCTCTTTACAGCATGAAGAGCCATTTTCAAATTTAAACCGTAACGATACATCAAATAAGCAATAACAAATGCAGGAGATCTAGAGACACCAGCTTGACAATGAATATAAATAGCACTCTTTTGTGGTTTTTTCTTGAAATCAACTTTTGTTGGATTATATTCTTCTTCATTGGGGAACAAACAATGATCAATAAATGAATTTGTTTCATTGAAATATTGTAAGATATCTTCATGTTCAGTGTCATCAATGGGGATATTTTTCAATGTATATGATTTCCTTACTAAATATTCAGGAATGACACTAAATTTCATAATTGACAGGATATGAGATATATTGAATTGTGCCATTAATGGGACATGATCAACAATTGGTTGGACACTCCCGACATAAATCCCACCAAGGATTCTAGTAACATCAGGTTCATTAAAACTCATTTTATTATATTGTGTGGGTGTCTTTTGTAAGTCTATTAACTCATCGTTTAACATGCAAATCTCATCATCTTTCCAAATCATCTCATCTCATCGCCTTTTCAAAGATTTCTTCGAGCAAAAGGATTAAAATTTTCCACCAAAACCGGTTTTAACAACCCTAATTTATAGTGTACTGCAACCCTGACGCACATTGCACAACTACGTCCAGCCCTGACTTTATTTTTTAGCCACGTTGAGAATTTCCGGAACCCTAAATTCTTGTTGCAAGAAAAAAAACCACAGCGAAAAACTCAACAATTGTTGTTGAGATGACATCAAATATTAAAACTTGTATTTAATCATTGGAAATATCGAATATTCTAATAAGAACAGAGGTGTTTTGGCAAACGTTTCAAAGAAAAGATTTCAAAGAGGTGGATTTTATTTAAGCAAAGTAGTTAAAAAGAAAGTAGACAATATTTTTGTGCAAGAAAATATCATCCTAGCATCGAGAAATATTACTGAAAAGTATCGATAAGTGACAGTTTTGAAAGAAAATGCTGGAAGATCCTACTTTCCCTCCGGACAAGGGACATGAGGTGGCCGTAGAGTTGGATAATTATAATGGTCAACCTACTACGGATGACAGCGAAAATATAACGAATAAAGATGACCATGTGAATGTTGATCTTGATTTAATTTCACCACATGGGAACCAAAATGATCTTATGAAACAGGAAAATTTTGACATGTTACAACTAGAAAATGATCTTTTCAACCAATATATGTTGGATTCAAATCATCCGAACAACATGACTAATCATAATTTGTCTACCCCACAAAATAATAATTTAAATATGACTACTACTACACCGGATATATCATCTTACCCCATCCCACCACATCTTCTTCATGATGAAGATTTTTTCCATTCATTTATGAAAGCTGGTGGTACCCCAACCACCACCTCCAACACTACATCCATTAATAACAAGAATTACGTAATGGATAATGAATCTCCAATGACAAATAATAATGGGACTCAATTCATTCCACCCATGGCAACCACTTTAACCAAGACTAATTCATCTAACAGTAATTCGAAACAAAATACTCCTACTCAATTCATTAATATGACACAAAATAGTCCCATACCAGATAGACCATCATCTGCACCCATTATGTCTACTAAGAAATTTATTCCAAGTGTCATGGAACAAAAATTTAAGACCTTGATCGAAGAAACTTTAACGTTTGGTAGATTTAAAGAAATTACCTCTAGACCAATTGATCCAAGTACATATCTTGAAATTAATGAAACTACATTACCTTGTCGTCTGGCTTTGGAAGGTTTACCACAAGTGACACGTGTAGAGAATCAATTAAAATTGTCATTAGTTATGAGGCCACCAATAAAGGATCGATATTTGGTTTATTTACCTATTGATTCAATCACTAGAGAAAGATTTTATTTATCTAATGATATTATTACATATCCAAAGACTTTACAAGAACAGTTATTATACTTAGATGCATTTGTATTGGATACCGTAACAAATGAAAATATTCAAGTTTGTACTAAATGTGTTAATAGAGAAGAAAGAAGAGCATCACGTAGAAAATCAAAAATTAGTGATAATCTTCTATGGTGTAATAATAAAAACAGAAGAGCTATTATTTTCAATAATAGACAAATTTCTTTGATTGAACAAATGGATTCACAACATAAAAAGATCGAATTGACAACAAGGATTGTTTGTTATTGTAGACATCATAAATCTGAACAAGGATTTAAATTATTATTTGTGCTGAAAGATTTCCTCGGGAATGTTGTAGCAAAGACTATATCAGCTCCAATCATTATAACGGATAGAAAACAACAAATTTTAGATGTTAATAATAAGAGCATAACCAATACAAATGTTATACCTACACAACCAGGTCAATCAGATATCCCCACATTATCACATTCAATATCATTTGATCAATCACGTTCACTTCACAACAATACCACAATCCATCCATCATCTGCTTTAAATGAAACATCAACATCAAACTCAACCACACCGGGTCAATATTTTGATAGTGTGGATCATCCATTCCAACAAATAAATCATCAATCAAATTCAACTCCACAATCATCACAAAATATATTAAATCAATTAACTCACCAACTGCAGCATAATCCACATCAACAACAACAGCAACATTTTTCATATTCACAACCACAACAATTACAATCCAATAATATTATTGTAGATGGCTCAGGTAAGAGAATAATACCATCTCCAACATCAATGAGTGAAGATGGTGCAGATACGATCCCTACTGACCTATTATACAATAAAAATAATAATGGTCATGTTACCTCATTGAAAGATATTCATAATAATTCAAGAAAGAGATCAAGAGTAAGTATGACAAGTGTTGCCACCACAAATAATTTAATGAGACAATATTCAGCATCTGCTTTAAACACAATGCATGCAATGACAGATTACACATATCAACAACAACAATTACAACAGCAACAACAACAGCAACAACAACAAGTTAATATTCCTGCACCAAGTGAACCATCAATTCAACGTGTTATTCCATCTAAAGGCCCCATCAATGGTGGTATTGAAGTAACTCTACTTGGTTCTAGATTTAAACAGGGTTTAGTGGTGAAATTTGGTGATAATGTAGCTCTATCTACTCAATGTTGGAGTGAAACTACAATATTGACATATTTACCGCCAGCAATGTCTGCAGGACAAGTATTTGTTACAATTTATGACCCAAATAACTCAGATGGTAACAATTATAATGCCACTAACTCAACTAATGATTCTAGTTCAAATGTTCATCCTTCACAAAAGGCAATTTTTACATATATTGATGAAACAGATAGACAATTAATTGAATTAGCTTTACAAATTGTTGGGTTGAAAATGAATGGTAAATTAGAAGATGCTAAAAATATTGCCAAGAGAATTGTGGATGATGATACAAAGAGTCCACCTGCCAGTCAAGACCAACAAAATAATATGTCACAACCTAATAATGGCAATACATTGAACGCTTCAACAGAGAATGATGAACAATTAATAATTAAAGTCATTCAATCATTAAATAAGACCACAGCAAATCTTTCGATGTGTGATGATCAAGGACGTACTTTATTACATTTAGGATGTTTAAAAGGTTATATGAAATTAGTTGCCACATTAATTAAGAGTGGTGTTCACGTTGATAGTCGTGATAAATTTGGTTTTACACCATTACATTTTGCCGCGATTGGTGGTAATTATAAGATTATCAGACTATTATTAGCTTGTCAATCAGATTCCTTAGCGTTAACAGATAATGGTATGACTGTACAAAGATTATATGAAGATAATCATTCTCGTAATCCAGATTTTGAAAATGTTATGGATATATTTGATTATTATTCGAATTCTCATATGCCAGTAATTGATAGAAAGATGTCACAAACAAGTTTTGATTCCAGTGTATTTGGTAATGATTCTATGATAAGTTTGCAAGAAAATGATCATCAAATTGAAAGAAATAAAGTTACATCTGTGATGTATATGGGATCATCTGAAGATTCTGAATCTGATGAATATGAAGAAGAATTTGGATTAAGTGATGATGAGGAAAGCGGAAGTAATGATAGAATACTTGATTCGTTTATTATGTATAGTTCGTCCGATACTGATGAAAATGAAAGCTCATCTGATGAAACTTCACGTCATGAAGATAATGATACTGACACGAATGTGACTAATCAAGAATCACCATCTGCATGGAATAGATTATTGACGAGATTAAATGAAGATTTACCCAAATATGATGATTTATATCCAAGAAATTGGACCCAATCGAAGAATAAAGAATCTAATGTTACTACTACGGCAAGAGATGAATCAGATGTAAGAAGAAGAACGAATTCTGGAGTAATGTCAATGGATTCACATACATCATCCGAGGATGAAGATGATGCTATTCAAAAGAGATTTAATCAATTTTTCCAAACAAATAGATTAGCCATGCATAAGGATAAGATGTTATTATTCTTTTGGTTGCCAGTTATGATATTATTATTGACATGGGTACTTTGGTTACAATTTAGTAAAGATGATAATGATTTTATTAATAAAATTAATGGATGGATTCAACATTATGTAGCCATGGGTTTAGCTAAGATTGTTCTTGGTAATCAAAGAATGAAGACGGTTTTCAGAGATAGTATTAATAATTTACAAACTTCTGGGATATTAACTGATTTAATAGTCAGTTAGAAATAAGATAATTAATAATAAAAAAGTTCTATGTTTTTTAGTGATATAAAAAGATTATAAAATTATATATAAAGCTTATAAAGAATATTCATAAACCAAACAGAAATTGATTGGTCTTATAATTTCGAATCTCTATAAACACGAGCACAATGTCTGTCGAATAATTTTTCAGCTTTAACCCAAACTGGAGCAGTGTATCTATTTGGTAATTCTTCTAATGATGGTAGTAAATCATGGGCGAAGAATTCAGAAGATTCTCTTGGTAATAATGAAGGTAAATGATCAATTGAAATGACAGATAATTTTGGACCCGCGGTAGTTGGCACCACTACAGTTGGCTTGTTGAAAACGGTTGCCACGGTATAAATTGGAATTGGGTTATGTGGGTTAGTAGTATCAGCAGAGACATCCACTACTGTTCTTAAACGTCTATCTTTATGATTTAGTAATTTATAATTAATGAATGGTGGGATTGGTTTGGATAAATATATACAATTAATGAAAATATCAGCTTGAGCAATTTCTTTAAATGGACCACCACGAGCAGTTTCAGCAATATCCCATTTCATAATATTACTATCTGGGATACCAGATTTATGTAGAAGATCAATGGCACCAGACCCACATCTACCTTTGGCACCAATAATAAGTACAGTTGGTTTCTTAGCACCACGTTTGTAAGCTTGACTTAGATCAGCTTTAACATCTTTAATTAAAGCGCTTTCATTTGGATATGGAGTGACACCGGTTAGTTCTTCATTATCACTATGAGTTTGTTTAAAAGCCCAATCTCTTAGACCTAAAGCAGCCCCGGCAAAACCTGCATAGAACCCAAATGCAGCAACTCTTCTACCTTGATCATTTTCTAAAAATTCAAGATCATATAAAGTACCATTCCCATTAATAAATCTTCTTAGCACATCTTTCCAACCGGCTTGATTTTTATAACAATGAGCAAATTGAATATGTTCATGGACCAATGGGAATTTATCTTCTTCTGGCATTTCTTTCAACCCAATAATGATTCTGTCACGAGGAGCCGAGATCCATGAACCAGCAGGGACAATAATAGCACCCGTTTGTTTATATTCGTCGATGTCAAAGATAGATTGTGGTGAATCTTCGACATAAATTTTGAACCCCTTGGCGATCAATTTCTTAACAGTAGTTGGAGTTAGAGCAGCACGGGCTTCTAATGGTTTAGTTTCAGCTCTTAAATGTAGAATAACAGTCATTATATGATGTGGTTTACTTATTAAATATTATTTTCGTTAATACTGGTTTACTTTTTCCAGAGGCCAAGAGCAAAAAAGAATAGTTTTCTCTTCTTCTTCGACAAGTTAGACACCACTTATATACAAAATATTACCATCAGAAGAGATGACTGTGACTAATTGGATTCCCCATGGCAGATTCCTTAACCTTCACATCTGTCATCTTTGGTCAAATTGTCATAATAAAAATTAAATCCAACGGATCTTCAAATTTCAAAATTCAAATTTCCGGTGCGAAATTCCGCGGGAATTTAAAAATTCCAGGAAAAATGAGTCAAACCACGAAATTATGGCCCGCGTTCAACTCCCCGGCAGGAACTACTTCAAATTTATTGCAATCTGTCATCGTTGTACCGCAAATACAGGCCATTAAGGTCCTTTGGGATGCCCTCCAGGGCTAATGTGGCGTAGATGTGACCGGGGACTTGTGGATCTAACAACTTGTCCGTAGCGTACAAATCTGTAAACCTTTTCAAAGTGGTTGGATCCATTCCCTGTGGACCTAACGTGTCTCTAATATCCACTTGCATCTGTGTAGCCACCACACCCGGTGCCACTGCAATGGCTCTAAGTTGTGTCTCCTGATTGAATTCAGTAGCTAACGATAATGTAAAACTGTTTAATGCAGCTTTTGAGGCACTATAACATGCCCAACCATTGTAACCTTTTACGCTGGCACCACTACTTACCATAACCACATTACCAACCCTTGCACTCTGAGTCATATGAGGTAAACATTTTGATACTAATGACACTACACTAAAAAAATTAATATCAAAATGACGTTTCCAATCTTGCGCATCATATTTCATAATACTTTTCACTGGTGCCAGGACACCAGCATTGGCCACCAAAGAAAAAATATGTTCATCCTGGGATAATGCCAATGTAATAATTTGATCCTGTACAGACTCTTGAGTTACATCCCCTACCACATATTGGAATCGATGGGCTCCATATTTATCTTGCAATTCTTTTAAAGGTTCTTCACTTCTGGCCACAGTGATTACCATTGCACTTTCATCTTCGTAGGACAAGATATCTTCAATAATTGCCTTCCCAATTCCACGGGATCCACCAGTCACTATAACGACTTTAAACATTTTGTGTTGTTCTTGTTCTTGTTCTTGTATTGATGCACGTCATTTAACCGTTAAGGAACCCTTTTCTTTAAATTTCTTTCACCCATAAATTTAATGGAAAATTTGATGCTCATCTCAAATAAAACTGCAACTTTCAAAGGTCAAATATACAACAAATATATTCACAAAGGCAAACATAAGTCAATAAAATATAAATACGTAAGAATGACAGTGGAAATGGGTAACTTTTACAGTTTAAAGGCACAACGTGGTGATGGAGAAATTATAAATTTTGAACAACTTCGGGGGAAAGTAGTATTAATTGTTAATGTGGCATCTAGATGTGGATTTACACCACAATATAAAGAATTAGAACATTTATATCAAAAATATTCTGACCAAGGTTTAGTAATATTAGGGTTTCCATGTAATCAATTTGGTAATCAGGAACCGTTAACAGATGAAGAAATTATTAGATTTACACATTCAAAATTTGGTGTTACATTCCCTATTTTAAAGAAGATTGATGTTAATGGTCCAGATGAACATCCCGTCTATACATTTTTAAAAGAACATAAACGTGGTGTATTGGGATTTAGAGGTGTTAAATGGAATTTTGAAAAATTTCTAGTAGATAGGAATGGGAGTGTTATACATAGATATTTCTCTGCTACACCGCCACTTCATTTTGAAACCCATATTGTAGAGTTATTACAACAACCTCCATTAAATGTAAATGAATGATTTAAAAAGAATAAATAAATAAATATATAAAAGTTTTTTTTGTAGATGCATATCTATAGACATTTGGAAAAAAAAATACTCTATTTGATTCTTAATATGTTACATATCAAACTCTCTCATAGCCTCCATGGCTTCTGAATCTTCTTCAAATTCATCATCTACTGTGTTATGGGTAGTAGGTTGATTTACGGAAGCGGCAGTTAATTGTTCGGCTTCTAATTGTTGTATTTCGTCTTCAATATTCATATTACCTTGTTGTACTGGTTTATTTGGTGTGGCTAAAGTATATAAATCATCATCATTATCACTATCTTCTTCATCATCTTGTACAAATACACTCTTTTTGGGCACCTCGGTTATTGTTTTATCAATATTTGTGTTGGTTTCAGTTGGAACAGAGGTATTTGAGTCAGATGTGGCAGTAATATTGGTCTCCACCATATCATTATTATTGTTGGTAGTTATGGGAGGCATAATGGTATCAGGTATCTCTACATCCCCTTCATTATTATCTAAATCATTTAAAATTGGAATTCCTAATTCACTTCTAATAACATTTTTTCTAAATTCACGTAATACAGCATCAGTTCTACCTAATTGTTGACATAATTTAATAAAATCTTTAAATTTTGCTTTGGGATATAACTGATGTGCCCATAATTGATAAATTTGTATTATATTCTGAAAATTATCATATGATTTCTTATTCTTTGAAATATGTAATCTTTTCTTACCAATTTTCATTAAATGTGGTAATCCACGTTCTGGATCAATTAATTTTTCACCAGTTAATTTAACTTGTACTCTACGTGTCTTAGTTAACACTGCTGTAGGATCTGCAACAGCTGCTGTGGGGTCGATTGAAGGTGCGGTTGTCTCTGTTTGACCTACAATCCCTTGATTCAACATAAAATTATCTTCATCCATACTTATGCTTCTTACCCACTGCTATATCACCACCTTATATACTTTCAATATGTTCTTTACTCCTGTGACACATTTCTTGTCATCTCCAACTTCTTTTGGCGTTCTTTTCAAACTTTAAATCCACGCGTCTGGCAAAAGTGTCACATTTTGGAAATTGGTATATTGTTAGGTATAAAAAAGGGCAGTTTGAAGGCAAGTATTGGGTGTAAGTATGCTACACCGTATGTAATATCTCCATTTTATTTTGTAAGTGAGGTATTTATGTGACAAGTAAATTAACTTTTATCTCTAAGCAATGACAACAATCTTTCACATTATTGTATAAATTCAAGATTCTATTCTAAAAGAGAAAATTTCAACAAAACTACCTTCCAGCTAACCAATAGACTCACACCATCCCTCCACAAGCAATATTCAACCAGTTCTTAGTATGTTATCCCTGTATCAGTAATTGCCAGATCTTCATTTCCACATTGAAATTTCAGATGTCGCAGAAAAAATCAAAAAATAAAAAATGTTCAAAAGAAAACTTTCTTCAAAAGGAATAAGAACTTTTGAATAAATTTGACATCAGTGAGACTCCACATCCCTACTCAAACAATGTTTGGTAACATTTCACGTCCTGCTTTTGGGAACACTACCAACAACTCACTCTTTGGGAGCAACAATGCCGCGGGGAACACAAGTTTCGGTCAAACTAACAATCAATCTCCATTCGGGATGAATAACAATAATGCTTCGACAGCTACTAATACTGGGTTTGGTGCAAGTAATGCCATGGGTAATTCAATGTTTGGTGGACCTGCAACTAATACTGGGGCCACTATGTTTGGACAACCAGCAAATAATGCCACTGCGACTGGTTCTACATTGTTTGGGACAAATAACAATACTAACCCTGGTGTAATGGGTAATACTAATCAATTTGGGGGGATGATGTCTACTAATTCTAGTAATGGTACTGCCATTAAGCCATTTGCCCCATATGCGGAAAAGGATCCAACAACTAATGCTATGAACTCTTTCCAATCAATTACTTTCATGCCAGAATATAGAAACTATTCATTTGAAGAATTAAGATTACAAGATTATAAAGCTAATCATAGATACGGTAATTCAAACACACAATTTGGTTCTACTAACGCTACAGGGAACACCACTACAACTGGTGGTGGATTATTTGGTCAAAAGCCCACAGGGACTGGTATGTTCGGTCAACAAAATAACACTACTTCCACTGGTTTGTTTGGACAACAAAATAATAATACTGCTACTACTGGTAGCTTGTTTGGTCAAAAGCCTGCTGGGACTACAGGGGGTTTGTTCGGTCAACAACAAAATAATGCTACTGGTGGTGGTTTATTCGGTCAACAAAACACTAATACCAACATGAATCCCTTTGGTAGTAACAACAATCAACAACAACAAGGTGGATTATTTGGTCAACAAAATACCAACACTCAAAATATGTTTGGTCAAAATAATACACAAAACACTTTTGGTCAAAATACAACAACCGGTGGTCTTTTTGGTCAACAAAATACTTTTGGTCAAAATACCAATACAACAAGTGGTGGTTTATTTGGTCAACAAAATAATAATGCTCCTTCCGGTGGATTATTTGGCCAAAAACCAGCCGGTACTACTGGTGGTGGGTTATTTGGACAACAAAATACAACCACTACAGGAGGTGGATTATTTGGTCAACAACAACAACAACAACAACCAACTACTGGAGGAGGTTTATTTGGCCAACAAAACACTAATACTACCATGGGTGGTGGAATGTTTGGTCAACAACAAAATAACGCTACTGGTGGTGGTCTATTTGGTCAAAAACCTGCTGGTACCACCGGTGGCTTATTCGGTCAACCACAACAACAGCAACAATCAAACATGGGCGGTGGTCTTTTCGGCCAACAAAATAATAATACTGCTACTACTGGTGGCTTGTTTGGTCAAAAGCCTGCTGGTACCACTGGTGGCTTGTTTGGTCAACAACAAAATAATGCTACTGCTACTGGTGGTGGTCTATTTGGTCAACAAAACACTACACAACAACCTGCTACTGGGGGGTTATTTGGCCAACAACAACAACAACAACCTAATATGGGTGGTGGTCTTTTTGGTCAACAAAATAATAATGCTCCTTCCGGTGGATTATTTGGCCAAAAGCCGGCTGGTACCACTGGTGGCTTATTTGGTCAACAACAAAACACTAATGCTCCAACCGGTGGTCTATTTGGTCAACAAAATAATACTCAACAACCTGCTACTGCTGGATTATTTGGTGCTAAACCGGCAGGTCAAACCACTGGTGGTCTCTTCGGTGCCAACACTCAGCAACCACAACAACAACAAACTGGTTTAGGAGGTGGTTTATTTGGGAACAAACCTGCTGGAACCACTACAGGTGGATTATTTGGCAACAATGCCTCTACAGACAATACTGCATCTACTGGTGGTGGTTTATTCGGTAATTCAACTTTAGGTGGGGCAACCGCAACTGGTACAGGTACAACTGGGGGTCTATTTGGTGCCAAACCTGCTACTACAACATTTGGTTCTGGTACCAATACTCTTGGGGCAACGGCTCCTACAGGTGGATTATTTGGTAATCAATCTGCTACAACCGGTATTTTAGGATGTACCACCTCTACTGGGCTATTTGGCACTAATGCTACCACGTTACAAAATTCTAATGTCACCCAACAACAACAGCAACAACAACAACAACAAAAATTGTATATTAGAAACAACCCATATGGTACAAATGAATTATTTTCTAAGATTCCAGCCACAAACTCACCTAATGGGACTCCACAGACCAATACTATGATCTTGAATGCTGATTTAAAGAAAAAGGCTAGTTTAACATCTGCTTATAGAATGGCACCAAGGACTTTATTCACTGCTAATCGTAAGAGTGAAAATGAAGATAAACCTACTATAAGATCCATTGCCATGAAGAATGCTCAACAAAGATTGAGTATTTCTGATACGCCTGCTAATCCATCTAGTCCAATAATGAATAAAGAAATACAAAATGCTATCTTTAATGCAGACAAGCTTTTATTCAATCCAGAAAGAAAATCTTTCAAGAACTTAATTCTAAATAGAAAGATGATGGAGGAAGATGAGAAGAGGAAAGAGGAAAAAGCTAGAAAGACCATCGAATATAAGGTGGATTCAAAGAAACAAGAGAATGGTCCTGTTGTAGATAATGTCAAAGAGAAGACGATTACTCCAAACAATGTAGAACCTGTTGCACAAGTACAAGTTGAACCGGTTGAATCTATTAAAGAAGAAATTATTAGACCAAAGGGATGTCCAAGAGATGATTTCTCATGGGTTGATGACAATTATTATATTTCTCCATCTATGGATACTTTATCGAACATGACTTTATTACAATTAAAGAAGGTTAAGGGCCTTGTTATTGGTAATAAAGTCTTTGGTCAAATTGAATTCTTAGATCCAGTTGATTTATCTGGAATTCCATTAACTACATTATGTGGTAAACTTGTTGTATTTGAACAAAAGGCATGCATTGTATATCCAAATACCGTAAACAAACCAGAATCAGGTACAGGAATTAATGTTCGTGCCAGAATTACATGTTATAATTGTTATCCAATTGATAAAGAAACAAGAAAACCAATCAGAGAGAAAGATCATCAATTGGTTAAAAGACATATTAGACAACTTAAGGGTATTCCAAATACACAATTTGTTCAATATGATGTGTCAACAGGTGACTATGTCTTTAAAGTGACTAATGCAATTTTATGAGATGTTTAGGTGGTATAAACAATTTCCTACATTGGAGATTTTATTTACAACACTATAAATATGTATATAATGTATACAATACAAAAGAGTTGGTCAAATTGTGTAATAATTTCATTGGGTAACTTCTTGATTTATTTTACTGTTGATATCAATAGAGATGATAAAGTGCATGCATTAGTTATAACTTCTAGCAAGGATAAACCTATTCAAGAATTGAAAAAGATAAGACGAAAGAAGGTATTAGAGAAGAAATTCAAACAGGTAAGTTCAGTGTCGTTGTTGTAATGTAGTAATACGATCGAACAAATCGTACTCCGAGATTCCTCCAACGATGACAGCCCTAATAGTACCAAGCTTAATGAATTGTTTTCTTATAAGAACAAAAATATAATTAACCGCAGTGTACAATCGAGCAGGTACATGTGTAATTATTGATTGGAGGTGGTCATTAGAAAGAACTCGAACCACCCAAAAAATAAGTGCCATCTCCTAGAATCGAACCAGGGTTTCATCGGCCACAACGATGTGTACTAACCACTATACTAAGATGGCAGGCGTTGAAAGAAAATATTTCCTGTTAGTAATATCTCAAGTTAAGTATCACGTGCTTAGCCATTTTTATCAAATTTTTAAAGTGCTCTATTGCTAACTTTGAGTCTTTAACAATCTATTAGGCAATATATTTTCCCTTCAACATAGAAACTAAAAATATTTGGTTGTTTCAAAGAGATAATGAAAGTTTTACTAGAAGCAGGGGGGTTTTTTTTACTAAATTTCATTTTGTCATGATGATTTATGAAGGTTGTGGTTGAGTGAATTCCACTACCAATAAAGTATTATCCCCAAAAAGTGATAACCTAATTTTAAGGCAAAATCAACCTCACTTTAAGGAATTTACTTGTTTTAAAATTTTGAAGATCAGTGGTTTTTTAATATTTTTTTCCAAGATGTTAGAATTCATCCGTAAATATTTAATGGAAATCCAGTTTTGAGACAGAATTTTTTACTTTGAACTATGACAGCCACTCTACTACCCTTCTCCCCTGAACAGCCTAGCTCTTGGTTTAAAAATATATAATTGTGTAATAATTATGTAAATGGATAAAAAATTAATATCTTTAATAAGTCACACTCTTACGAGGTGAAAATAATAAAATAAGATGTATTTATTTTTAATGTTACAAAATTCTATATAAAAAAAATACATATACAAAAATCAATTAACTTCACTTTTTATAACATTTCCCTCTCCATTCAATGTAATATTATCATCATTACTATTATTTGGTGATTCAATATCATCTATTATTGATTGATCTCTTGACCAAGAATTTAAATCTGGTATAAAAGAACAATTATAAATTGAATCAAAAATTTGTTGAAAATTATCATAAAGATTAAATTTTTGTAAATCATCTAATTTTAAATTAAATAATAATCTAAAATTAATTAATAATTCATTATTATTTCTGAAAATTGAAATAAATTCATTCTTTGATCCATTGATCGATAAAGCAATATCCATTTCATCCAATATGATTTCATATGTATCTCTTGTAATGGGGTTTCCTGAGGTGAAAATATCGATCAAAAGTTTGTTAATGGAGAATAATTTATCTACTAGATCCAATTTCAATTCATTATGTTTATCAAGATTTTTCCTTTGTGATAATTTAGTCACTAAAGAACTAATCTTTGATGTCACATTATAATTTTGTGGACCCATCCCGACAATAGTCCAATCTTCATCATCTTCATAATTATATTTTTCCACAGTAGGTGCTGGTGGTCTTCCAACTTTCTTAGTTTGCTTTTTCTTTTGTGCAGGTGGAGGTGAAGGTGTTTCTATAACTTTAACGTTGGATCTTGTATTTCTTTTCTTTCTTATAGGTTTGGATATTTCTTCTTCTTCGTCAAGTTCTTCCATACTCTTTTCACGCTTATATCTTTGTCTAATTGATATTCTAGTTGGTGCCTCTGGAGGTAATTGTTTCCCTCTGCGTCTAGTGGAGGTTCTTCTATTAGAAACTTGAGACGTAGATGAATCCTCCACATATTCTTCATCATCATGATTCATCTTTTTAGATCCATATTCAACAAATTCCCATACATCAATGCCACCAACTGTTTTCAAACCTTGTAAAGCCATTTCATAAGCAGGAATCAATCTTTTATGTTTCCCAGAAGATTGGTTCTCCAATAACCACTGTTTACAGTCATTTAAAGTTAACAATGATAAATCATTTGGTTTAATCCATCTATATGAATCATCTTTAAAGAATTTACGCT
>PPOL03000069.1:0-53677 GCA_003708905.3 Monosporozyma siamensis
CTCTTCCGATCTACGTCGTGTATATATATGCGTATCTGTATAATCACAAATACATAATTTATAAAAATGTTGTCAAAATGGAACAAAAAACAGTAAGAAAAAACGGAAGACCTACTTTCGAAAAGTGCATAAAGCCCTGTGCGGGGTACGTCCAGTGGTATCTTCCATATGTACACAGAACACACACGGTGTGTGCAGCGTCGAGGAGGGGGGCAGGAAGGAGGGGCCCAGAGAACAGAACGGGGCTGCTTATATACCTGCGGTCGCAGCGTGTGGAGACGGGTCTCCGTTGCTCCGAGAATTTCTGGCTGTTGCGGTGGGCTGGCGCTCCGGAGTTAGCCTGGGTGTGTGCACACCGTTGCAGTGCTGTGTGTAGAGGGAGCATGTGTGAAGGCTTGAGGGAATGGGTGGCCGGGGTTAGTGTGCTTTGTATCCGGGGGTGTGGGTATATATAGGCACTCTATTATGGCTCGGTATGCCCTTCACATGCTACTGGTCTCCCACTTCATATATATATATATATATATATATATGAATGTATATACTGGGGTCTTGATGAAACTTTCTTGATAGATTTGTATTCTCCACTCAACTTCTCCTCCCACCCACCACCCTCCACAACATGTCCAACATCAGGTTCAATAAACACAAATGTTCGCTAAACAAACAAACAAACGAATTGTTAACTAACTATACTTACGAATCAGTTAATGTTTCTAAAGAAAATAATCTTGACGTCTCCACCACTAATTATCAATTCAAAATCGATCTAAACAATACCAAGAAATTAGGTATCCTTTTAGTCGGTTTGGGTGGTAATAATGGGTCTACTCTATTATCCACTATAACTTCATTACAAAATAATATTAATTTCATGACTAATAATGGGGAATTTAATACTTCTACTACTCCCTTATACGGGTCAATGACACAATGTTCCACAATTAAATTGGGGAATAACGGAACACAAGAAGTTTTCATCCCATTTAATGAAATTTTACCCATGTGTAACCCTAAAGATTTTATTATCTCTGGTTGGGATATTAATAATTCAAACATGTTCGACGCAGTGAAAAGATCCAATGTATTGAATTATCAACTTATTGATGGGTTGAAACCATTTTTATCTCCTTTAGTGCCCATGAAATCTATTTATTATCCGGAATTTATTGCCTCAAATCAACTAAATAGAGCAAACAATATTTATAATGATTTAACTCATGTAAATAAATGGGAGGATTTAACAAAGATTAGAAATGATATCACCAATTTTAAAAAAAATCACAATCTTGAAAATGTTATTGTCCTATGGACTGCAAACACTGAAAAATGTGTATCTATAATTCCCGGAGTTAATGACACCGCAGAAAATATCATTTCATCTATTAAACAAAATCATGAAGAAATCTCTCCATCAAATTTATTTGCCATGGCATCAATATTAGAAGGTGTACCATACATTAACGGTTCACCACAAAACACTTTTGTCCCAGGGATTATCCAATTAGCTGAACAACATAACGTATTAATTGCAGGTGATGATTTGAAAACGGGTCAAACAAAATTAAAATCTGTAATGATGCAATTTTTAGTTGACGCCGGTATAAAACCACTTTCAATCGCATCTTATAATCATCTCGGTAATAATGATGGTAAAAATTTATCTAGTTATCAACAATTTAAATCAAAAGAAATTTCAAAATCTTCTGTCATTGATGATTGTATTGATTCAAATAATATTTTATTCCCACCTTCACAGAAATCACATGTGGATCATTGTATTGTCATTAAATACATTCCCGCAGTAGGGGATTCAAAAGTTGCCATGGATGAATATTATAGTGAATTAATGTTTGGGGGACATAATAGAATCTCCATTCATAACGTTTGTGAAGATTCATTATTAGCTACACCCATCATCATCGATTTATTAATAATGACTGAATTCTTCTCAAGAATTAAATATAAACAAATGGATGATCAAGATAGTGAGTTCAAAGATTTTTATCCAATCTTGACATTTTTGTCATATTGGCTAAAAGCACCATTGACAAGATCTGGGTTTAAACCAATTAATTCTTTAAATAGACAAAGATTAGCTTTAGAAAATTTATTAAGATTATTAATTGGATTACCACCAAATACTGAATTAAGATTTGAAGAAAGATTGTAATCACTTGTTTTATTTTGTATATATAACTGTTTTTTTATATAATTTTTTTTTATTTTAACTGTTTTTTTTTGTTTGTTTCTTTTATAAAGAATTTTTTTTTTTTTTTTTTAACCATATACAAAATTTGTTCTATACATTAGATATTACATTCATTAACTTTGAATAAAACCATACTTCAAGAAGCAAATACACAGCAAGATGTCCGGTAGATTATTTAAATTCAATAAGAAACAATCCACAAGAGATAAAGATCAAAAGGGTAAAGAAAATAACAACGATCATAAATCATTACAATCTGATAAATCATCATCAATCTTTTCAAAGGGGAAATTAACTTATACATCAAGTAAAATATCATCAAATTTATCATCTCATTCTGATAATAAAACTGTAATTGGTGGAAACACATATAATGACCTAGGGAAACCTTTACGCGTGGTTAATAATCAATTAGATACAGTGAAGGAAGAAAAATTATTAGATATTGTTGAAACTACTTGTTCCATAAAAGATGTTACAATGACAAAAGAACCCCCATATAATAAAGATACTATTAGTTTACCTGAATTATATAATTCTAGAAATTCATCATTTCAACATCATATGCTTAACTTGGAAACAAATTTAATTGAATTAGTAGATGATATTCATCAAAATGTTATTAATATTTCAAAAGCTGTCATTCAAGCCGTGGAATATTTTAAAGATTTTTGTCTCATTGATGATACATTAATGTCATATATACCGACTAATATCTCCACGGAGAATTGTCAAAGTTTAAGACATATTACCAAGATTGTTTTCCATTTCTTAGATAATTTATTAATTTCTGAAGGTTTTACCAATTCAAGATCAATATTATTGAAAAGATATTTACAATTTTTAGAAAGATTAAATATTAAAGTATTTGATGATTCAATACCAATGACAAAAACATTACCATACATTAAAAATTTTTGTATCGATAAACAAAATTATAATTTACCCAATGAGGATAAATTAGAAAAGATTATACAAGAAATTTTACATTCTGATAATGACGTCATCTCAGATCAAGAAGGTTCATTCATTGCTCCAATTAGAAGAGGTCTTTGTCCTAGAGGTTCAATATTAAGTATCGTCTTTGGTATACCAAATTTACATCAAGAACATTATGAAATGATTAAAGTTTTGTATTCTTTATTCCCAGATATTCATCTGTATATCATTAAAGATTCAATTCAACCTTGTGCTGCAAAAGTGGAAAGTTCTATACCGCAAGCGTTCACGGATTTACTTTCATCAAGAGATAAACAAAATAGAGAAGAAGAAGAGGAAGGAATTCCAGAATTTTCACCACCTTATATGGTGGCAGATTCACCATTACATCCACCAATATCAATGTCCATCTCCGCGATTGGTAATGCTAAGATGACTGGTACTTTAGGTGGGTATCTTTATCCACAAATTGATAATTCAAATCCAAAACTTTCACAATTTGCTGGATCTGCATTTGCCATCACTGCAGCACATGTGGTACTTTGTGAATCACAAGATTATCCATATACTAGTGTTCCATCAAATGTTTTACAAAATGCTTATGTGAAAACATTACTTAATGAGGCTAAAAGATATCCAAATAAATCTAAAGAAAAGACTGCATTTTTAAAAGAAGCAAATAAGATACAAAATGACATTAAATGGCAGAATGAAAATAAATTTGGTCAAGTCGTTTGGGGGGAAAGATCAATTGTAAATCAAAGATTATCAGATTTTGCTATA
Source organism: Monosporozyma siamensis (assembly GCA_003708905.3). Taxonomy (NCBI): domain Eukaryota; kingdom Fungi; phylum Ascomycota; class Saccharomycetes; order Saccharomycetales; family Saccharomycetaceae; genus Monosporozyma; species Monosporozyma siamensis. Next base: position 3,935 of record PPOL03000069.1, read on the forward strand.
ATTAAGATTAATTCAAATTATAAAGTGGAAAATTGTCTTGGTAATAAATTAAATTTTGTTAAAGATCCAACTTTAAAATTTCAAAACACTTATGTAAATAAAAAATTTATGAAATTAAATGCTGGTTTAAACGTATTTAAAATCGGTGCTTCAAGTAATTATACTTCGGGTCAAATTAATGGTACAAGATTAGTTTATTGGGCTGATGGTAAATTACAAACAAGTGAATTCGTTGTGGCATCACCATTACCTTTATTTGCCACTGCAGGGGATTCAGGTGCATGGATCTTAGCTAAATCTGAAGATTCTCTTGGTTTAGGTGTTGTGGGGATGTTGCATTCATATGATGGTAGTCAACAACAATTTGGTTTATTTACCCCAATCGGAGATATCTTAGAAAGATTACACGATGTCACTGGAGTACAATGGGATATTGACCCACAAATTGATTGATATTCTTTTGCTATACTGTGCAATTTTATACTTTGAACTGAGGATCTCATTACATTGCCGTTTTGGGTAATTAACCTCAAATGGTATTAATTTTTTTTTTTTTTGTTTCATAAAATGTTTCAAATGTATTGTTAACAGAACATGGCAGTTGAAAAGTCCTCTTTTAATGTTTTTATTTGTACTTATTGGGTTAAAGAAAGATACTTCGTTGAAAGATTTTGTCATGACTTAATATTGCGTGAAATTCTAATTCCAAATTTTAAACTCCATATATATGTATTTTAACCTTCTCGAACTTTTTTTTTGCCCTTTCGCACTTTTTTTTTTGGTACCACCTAATCCTGGCTCCTTCATCTATATAGAAGAAATAAGTTATACAAAGATTTAATATTCAACTGAATCTTTTATTTTTTTGGTATAATAGAAGCCAACCATATATTCAAATAAAAGAAATTGTACTACAGAAAAATGAATATTACAACACCAAAGACTCAACAAAGTGGTTTTGAAAAGAGACTTCATACTCCACCAACAATAGAAAGAGAAAAGGGTAGAACCACACCAACAAAATTTTTAAGAAGTTTATCAAATAATATTTTTAAAAGGAGTCCCGATTTAAAGAAACAGCAATCTTCTAGATTTGATGATAATAATAGTAAAAATAATGCCAATATAAACTTTTCTAAGACTTTAAAAATGTCTAGGAGAATTAAAACACCTAAACCTTTAAACTTAAACCAACCTTTATCTCCACCTAAGAGTGTAAAAAGATATGAAGGATTAACTAGAAGTAATTCCACTTTTGGGTCATTCCAATCGGTAGATAATATGAGTCTAGCATCTCCAGTGACATTACATGGTAAAGTTTATGAAAAACCCAAAAATTTAGCAAGATTACTTCATGATGCATTAGATTCACCAACATTAGAAAGAAGAGAACATGCACGTTTATCAAATGGAAGATATTCCCAAGAGGGAGGCAGTTTAGAAGATATTCATTCTCCTTGTTCTAAAACTACGTCATCAATGAGTACTAGAAATGCTAAATGTTTCAAGAAATATATTGGAGAAAGATGTTGTATTTGTGATGAAGCTATCCATAATAGTTTTACTGGAGAAAAGATTATTGAATTGTCTTGTTCTCATATCACACATTATAATTGTTATTTAACCTTATATGAATACACATTTCAAGATAATGAGTTTCCTCTATGTGGTATATGTAATGAACATGCATCACCTCGAGATCAAGAAGTGATAAATCTATTAGCATCATCTGTTTTAACTCAGAATAAAACAACAACATCGAATTCATTAGCTCCTTCCAGATCAGTTTCTATGAAAAAACAATATATTTCAAATGAAGGAAAGACATCTATATCGTCAAATACACAATATGTTGAATTGAAAAGTGCTAAAACAATGGATCCTAACTGTATAAGTTTTACACCTATTGACCAAATAATTAAGACTGCTGATATTTCTTGTAATGGTTATAAAGGATTTGAAGATAGTTCCAAATCAGAGACATTAAATGATATTCCGTTATCTATTTGTGATTCTTTAGATAGTGAAACTTTTTCATTGTTCCATTCTGAACCTTCTACGACTAGTCCCAAATCATCAATCTTAGATAAATTATCTCCTACTGTGACTTGGACAACTGATTTTGGTAAACAAATTGTATCTCTTGAAGTGGAATTTCCGAATGAGGAGACTTCAAAGAGACATCTTTTTGATATTTTACAAGAGGAATCCCAGATTGATGATATTCAACAGACTTTCAATGAATTGGTAGCATATATTAAGAACAGTTTTTTCTCCAACACTCTCTATGAAGAGATTAACTTCAACCATTTAAAGTTGTTTGATGTTGTATCATTCTCTACAGATAATAAAAATTGGAGTAACAATATTTCCATCTTTTATATTGATCAAGTTCTAATGTTATATGATCATAATTTAAATAAAGTAATTGGTAATATCCCTATTAAAGAGCTTTCACACGTAGCAGTATTGGACATGAATGTATTAATTATGGATACAAAGAGTATAACATCTCCTGAAATCTTCCTCAGATTTAATGATGATATTAAGTTAGTTAATAAATGGAAATATTATTTAGAAAATCCAATGTATGAACCAATCAACCCCTTAATTAACATTACTGATACTGCTTTCTTTATTCTCTCAGAGGACTTGAACCGTAAAGTACAACCATACAATAAGAATAAATATAGTAAAAATATGCCATGGGTACAAGATGAGGAATTACCATTGAGGTTAATAGTATGCATAGATTTATGTTCAGTGGGAAATGGAGCAACGGTACAGGAATATAAAAATAAGTTAACTACCACTATTAAAAAGATAATATCTAGTTTGAACGAAAATGATTTGTTAGGGTTGGTGACTGTTGGATCTTTAAATCAAAGAAACATGGGTCTTTATTCTGGCACATATATTGGTATGATAGATAAATCGTGGGGAGAATGGGATCATATAATTAATGAATTAGAAGTTAACACATTCACAGAAGTGATGTTCAATAACAAAGAGGAAGAACTCCAATCTATGTTGCAAACATGTTACAGATTAGTAAGTACCTTACCAGAGAATGAAGGTCCATCATTTCAAAATAAGATCCTTCATTTGAATCAATTTGATAATACAGAGGTAGATTTGAATGAGTTAGTGGTAAATAGAAAGGTCCGCGATATCATATTTGAGAAACACCAATTCCAGATTAGCCAATATAGTCTCTGTGATAAAGGTAAGGAAATAATTCAATTAATGGACGATCTACGCCATTTGAAATACTATAATCTTAAAGTGACAATCGGTGAACAACAATTTTACTTTGGTGATGTTAATGGGGACAAGAAAATATCATTAAGGGATCAAATATTAATGAATGTACTATTAACTGAACATCAATGTAAAATTGAATGGGAAAATCGCGACACGAATGAGAATATATTTAAGATTACTCCCTTATTGAGAAGGTGATATTACTAAGACCAACTGATACACTATACGAGAAATTACACCAAAATGACTTTGGCATTCTTCCTGTAAGTATGTTATAAGATACATTGAAAATAATACAAATTAAGTAGAACTTTATAGATTAACATACCAGCTTATGCTCAAACTTAATAAGTGCGGAGAGTCATTCTTCCTAATCCTTAAACCTGAAGAGATGATGTTTTAAAAAATTAATATCTTCAAACACCAAGCAGCGTTTAACAAGTAGAATGTAATATTCAAATTATGACGTATACAGATCTGAATCTCACTATAACTGCTCCTATAAACACATCAGTTACTACAAGCACCTCTTATGCAGCTATGTATACATTTTTTTGATAATTCAAAATAAGAAATAGCCACCAATCTAAAAATATATCGCGTTTGTTTTGGTTTAGAAAAGAAAATCGGGAACGTATCATTATTCCTTCTTCTACGCGCCGGTAAATTCTATTATATTTCCCAAAAGGGAAAGTGGCTGGCCCGCCTGCTCCGAAGAAAAAATAAACACACTTGTTTCCCACAGCCCATTTCCCAAAGGGGCAAGGAAGTTCCCAAACTGGTCTTTTTACCCAAAATAGGCAAAGGTCCTCGAGCCAGGAGGAAAGATTATCGCATCAGATTTCCGAATTAGAGACTCGTTTCTGTAACAAGTGAAAATTTTTGCCCATTTCGGGAACCCCATAAACAAAAAGCCATAGACTTTCCAAAATTTTTATGCAGTGTATCACAAATCGTTGATTGAAAAGTTCAGTATTGTAAGATGAATGGAAAATCTTTGGGGTGGTTATTTTTTTTTTTGAAGGCTGGGCTTTCTAGAACACCTGATATGCACGTTTCTTTTCCTAACTTCTTTATGAAATATTCAAGCGTAGCAATTTTGTATATATAAGAAAGAATTCAACGTTTTTCCTTTTTGCTCTAATACCCTTCTTTCTTCGCATTGATAAATCCCCATCCATTAAAAGATCGCAAAATTGAATTACCAAACAGGAACTTGATTACTATCATCCAACAAGCTCATTAAATCACTTTTTTGTGCTCTGCATAACATACATTCATATATTCAATAGTCATTCATTTAAATTAAAAATGCAATTCAAATCTTTCGCTTTAGCCACTTTATCTGCTCTTACTGCTGTTTCTGCTGCTACTTCCAAAACCACTAAGAGTACCACCTCTTCTGTTTCTGGTTACGTTCCAGGTGAACCATATTCCACTTTAACTCCATCTGCTACTTGGAAATGTGGTGCCATGAACTTCACTTCTACTTTTGGTATTGCTGTTCAACAAATTACCGACTCTGCTATTGTTTCTTCTGTCTCTGCGGAATCAGTTCAACCAATTACCCCAACTACCACATCTACTAAATCCACCGAGACTTTATCTCCATCTTCTTCAGTCTCATCTTCTACTTGTCCAAAATCTACTTCTATTGTTCCAAAAGTTGACTCCTGTACAAGTGATGGTACTTTAAAATTAACTTTAAAAGATGGTATTTTAACTGATAATAAAGCAAGAATTGGCTCTATTGTTGCTAACAGACAATTCCAATTTGATGGTCCAATTCCACAAGCCGGTGCCATCTACGCCGCTGGTTGGTCCATTACTCAAGACGGTAACTTAGCTTTAGGTGACAAAGACATTTTCTACCAATGCTTATCTGGTAATTTCTATAACCTATACGATGAAAAGATTGCTGAACAATGTTCTCCAATTTATTTAGAAGTTGTTGGTTTAGTTGAATGTTAAGGGTATATATAAGATTCATTTGTTTTTATTCGATATATAGGTAAAATAGTATCTTTTTCTGTTCTTTTTTTTTTACATAGTTGGTGTACCCACTCAGTATAAGATAGTATTTCTTGCAAGAATATTCCCACGTACTAAATTAATATTCCTAATATAAAGCAAAGTAACGGTAAATTTTTTTTGATGAATTTATTAAATGAAACGTGCATATTAGAAGATGTTGTCTATATAGTGTACAAAAATATTTATTTCTAAAAGATGAGGATAGTAATGTTCTTTTATAAGCGAGTGAATATATTAAAGGAATGAATAAAAGGTAGATTGAATGAACACATGAAGAGGTTTATTTCTTTGTTGTTGTTTTTTAATAGTCTAAGTTTAACAAGAGACTAAGTCAACAACTTCTAAGTGAATCTTGTTACAATCAGTACCGATATCTTCATCATATAAGTTGTAGAAATTACCGGATAAACATTGGTAGAAGACATCTTGGTCACCGATGGCTAAATTACCATCTGGAGTGATAGACCAACCAGCAGCATAGATGGCACCAGCTTGTGGTGGTGGACCATCGAATTGGAATTGTCTGTTAGCAACAATAGAACCAATTCTACCCTTTTCATCGGTTAAGATACTGTCGTTAAGGACTAACTGTAAAGTACCATCAGATTTACAAGAAACGGCATCAACTGGATCATCGGAATCAGATGTAGAGGTAGAAGTAGCAGAAGTAGATGAAGAAGTGGCAGAGGCAGCAGTGGCTTGAGCTTGACCATCACTTATTTGAGATACACCAGTCTTGGTGGTAGTGTTGGTTGTAGCCTGGACTTGACCATCAGTAATTTGAGAGACGGCGGCAGCAGTAGTCTTAGCCTTAGTAGAGGCAGTAGAAGTGGTAGCTTGGATTTGACCGTCAGTAATTTGAGAAACAACAGCAGCGGCAGTACTCTTAACCTTTGTAGCAGAAGTAGTGGTGGTGGTAGCTTGAATCTGACCATCAGTGATTTGGGAGACAACAGCAGCAGCAGTACTCTTAGCCTTGGTGGTAGAAGTGGTCTTAGTGGTGGTGGTAGCTTGGATTTGACCGTCGGTGATTTGAGAGACAACGGCGGCAGCAGTAGTCTTGGTAGTCTTTACTTTAGAAGAGACAGAATTCTTGGCACTAGTAGTAGCTTGAATTTGACCATCAGAGATTTGAGAAATGGCATCTCTCTTGACTTGAGAGGTAGCTTGAGCAGAAGAGCTTGATAATGGCATAACGGCGACACCAAAAGTGGTGGCATAATCAGTGATACCATTTTTGTAAGTGGCAGATGGGGTCAAAGTAGACCAAGGTTCAGATGGAGCATAAGCAGCTAAAGTAGAAGTAGCTAGAGCAGCAGAAACTAAAGTTTTCTTGTATTGCATTTTTTTTAGTATATGTATTGGGTGAGTGTATTTCTATGAGAGTTACTAGTTTTCTTATTAGTTGAACTTTAATAGAAAAAGGTTATACACCGAGAATTCAAGATACTTGAATATCTTTTATTTATATAGCTTTGGAATATACTGGATCTATCCAACTTCCGCAGATCAAAACGTCGAGACTTTTCTGGCAGACAAGAATTTCACCTATGTAATACGCCTGGATCTCGAGAGCTAAGCTTCAAACCTGTTACAAATATTATGTTCTTGACAATGACGTCTATTGTATTGCTTCACAAAAAAGAAAGAAATTTTCGCTCCTGGTCCACATAAAACCGGACCCCACTACGTTGATCTGCCAGTTTCTTGCTATGACGCGATTTGGAACCTTTCTTTTTTTAGTTCTTTCCTTTGTAAAAAAAGTCCCAGCCACGAAAACGGGGCTTCTCAAATTTCGTAAAATAAGAAGCGGTGCGACGCAAAATATCCCTGTTTAGGAAGTGTAATTGACAAATATTTTCCTATTGTGGTATCAGGGTCCAGAGTTTTCGTGGAATTTCCTTTTCAGTAAATGTGATTGACAGGACTTTTTATTGAGTTTTCGTGAAATATAAATTTGTTCAACGTCGGCTAGAATTCTAATATGTTTTCCTGTTTGGGAAATTTGATCTTTTGCCAAGATTTTTTATTTGGCATTCCCTTGCTGGTGGCTGTTAACACACTGTGGTGATGTTGATATATAGGAGTATATTGGCACTGGTTTATTTTTATATGGAGTTCCCCAAATAAGGTAGATTTAACATTAAAACTAGCTTGCTTGTGCTAAATTTTTATCGCACATTTCATTACTGAAATCTGTCGATAGCCTTCCCTTTTACCTATTATTATCTTAGAAGAATCGACTTGCTGCGCTTTTGATGTTATATCCATTCTTCTAAGTTACTATGATTTGTTTTTTTTTGCTTTTTAACTACCTTTTGGAGATGCATTACGTCATATCGATATGAATGCTGGTAAGTTCTCGTTTCTATTCAATAAAAACTATATATAGACATCTGGCAGAATGAAAGAGTTTTCAAGAATGATTGGTCTGAAAGAAGTTTTGACGTATTCTGTCCCCTCTATCCTTTTGCTTTGACTTCCTTTAGGTTAAAGCTACTATTTATTACTAGGCCTAATAAGAGTTCTGAGTCTATCGTTACAAGCTCATAAATTTACCATACACCCAGCTAGAAGAGCGGTATTGAAATAAACAAGATCCTTTTGAAGATGCCTGACACAAGTTACCCTTCATAAATGATAGTAAAAATTCACCTTGTTTGAGCGGTTCCTTTCATTCATCCATCTCAATTTCCTAAAGCGTAAATTTAAAACAAGTAAAAAGAAAAGTAAAAAACTTGATAAAAAGTAGATCATCTCTAAGAGATTCAAAACAAAAACATCATCTTGGAGAAGAGGCTAAATATCTTTGTATGATCGCAATGCTATAAGAAAATGAACTTAGATCAAACGACATTTTATTCTATATTAGGGTTATCCAGTGATGCCACTCCTACAGAAATATCTAAATCATACAAAAAGTTAGCAAGAAAATTACATCCTGATAAATCAAAATCTACTGAATCAGAAACTCTATTTAAAGTTGTTGTGGAAGCTTATTCAATATTAACCAATGAACAAGAAAAATTGAAATATGATAAAGAATTGATGCTTAATGGATTATATGGTTATAATCCACAAGGATATGAAAATAATAAATTTAATGATACATTTGGGATACCTAGTTATCGGAGAAAGAATAGAGCATATGAAGATCAACCTTATGGTTTTGGGTTTGACACTACGGCTACTACAAGCAATAATAATAATAACAATAAGAAAACTAATCAGACGGATAGAGGAAATATAAATAAAGAGAAAAAAACCACTTCATCAACCAAATTTAAATCCTTTAATGTAAAGTCGTATCAAAGGTCACAAAGACGATATTCAAATGATTCCGCAAATAAAAATGGACCCACACAAAATAATAATGATATACAAGAAGATGCTAATAGTGACTTCAAAAATAAACTCAGCCCTGAGGGAGAAAATGATAATAAGACAACACCCTCACCCTTATCAGAAACTCATGCAGGTATTTATACCGAAGATATCAACAAACAAGAAAGTAGTTCATTATCAAACGATGATACAAACAAAGCTAATGAAGAAGATCCAAGTGAACCAACTGCGTTTGTACCCTCATCCAATGATAACAAAACTACTCAAAGGAAAAAAGATCGTATCTATGAGGAAAGAGATGAAGAGGAAGAATTCGTTAATATTAGAGATTCACGTTCTAAAATACGTAAATCTGAGAAAGTAAGTACTGAATCAGTAAAGCCAGAAGCTTCTTTGCCAGAATGGGATTATATTCAAAGACAATATCTGCGAAGTAAACAAAAGACAAATAAATGTTGGAGAAGACCGACGTCACCTATAAAAATGACGCCAACATCCAATGAATTCGGTGTCAATGACGATTGGAACCATAATTTACGTGAGATAATCGATAGAATGAGTAATATAGATCAAAAACGTTCTACTACAACCAAGAGAAAGGAAGATTTTGCATTTGATTTAGAAAATATAAATGAATCGTTGGATTCAATTCCTGTACCGTCATCAAAAAGGTCAAAGACAGGTGAAGATGAAGGGTTCTTACATAAACCAGTAAATACAACGTTACCCAGAGTGTATAAAAAAGATACTATTCCAGAAGAGAAGAGTTTTATCATACCAGAAGTATTAGAGATAAGATTTCCAAGTTTACCTAATTTCCATGTAGATATATCAAGCCCCATTGAATTAGAAATATGTAAAGAAGATATCAGTAGGTTCAATATGGAATGTAGCCGTTTAAAAAGGGATATTTTATCAGCATATATGAACAGGTTGATGTTTGACATAACTAACAACGATAAACTGACAAGATTGGAAAATGCAAATACTTGGCTAAAATGTCGTCGATATGATTCAGACTTGATTAATAAATTACAGGAGTTAGAGTATAAACAGAGTATGGTGGCACATACCTTTAGTAATATGATATCAGGTATGTATTCCTCAGAAACTATATAGCATTTTTTAAGAATGAATCAAGTTCTAAAGTGTCAAAACAAGATTAAATAATCAGAAGCAAAAAAGTAAAAATAGTTTTTTTGCTCGCCTCTTAAGCAACTGCTAAGAGAGGTACTATGCTTCCTTCAAAGGAAAACAAGTGTGATTATAAGTGCTATATCTAATAGCCATACTCCTCAACTATCTTTCATAGCTTTTAATATTCTAATGTATAAAGAAGAGGCCAAAAAAAAAAAAGTTAGGCCAAGCATAATCCAATGCCATTTAGCCAAGTTTTGATGCATTCTGTAACATACCGGTGATCTCAAAGAAAACTTATTGCACCGTATTGTTATATCCTGTAATGCCCCCGCATATTCTCTGTATTACCAAGATTTGGGACAAAAGAAAAAATTTTCACCTCACAATTAAACAACCGACTTTACCGGATATTTTTCTTTTTTTGATCTCAAATTGACCCACTCAGCTTCCATTTCTATTGTGTTACCGATGGATTCCCATTAAAATAATTTCTTCCACTTGCCTTTTTTTCCTTAAGGAAAGTTTATCGCTTGTCTGGGAACTTCCTTGAGGTGAGGTTTTACGAATTAGGTGCTCCGTTTTCTCCATCCCCTCTCTCTTTTCTTTTTCTATTCGGTATTGACCTTTCGTTTCGTCATTGCCTGACGTCTATGAAGTTACTGCTTGGAACTTGTGATGTCATTTACCAAGTTCAATTTGGGTCCAAAAGAGCTAGTGAAAAAAACCAAGAAAATAAGAAATTTGCAATATTAGAAAAGCATACTTATATGCAGTTATCGTGACATTACATTCTTACTGAACCAATTTGAATATTGGGTAAATTTTTTACAGAAATTTCAATCAAATAAGAAAGGCAACATTCATTGTTTGTTGTTCCTGGAATTCTTTTATTTTTCTTGCAGAGATTTATTTTGCAACTGTTTTTTTTTTCCATTTTTTTTTTGGACCCACGCTACAATTTTTTGAAATTTTTCCTACTTTTTTTTTTATTGAAATAAAGCAAGCGGTGGTTTAATAAAGGCAGGGTTTGCTTTCAATTAAATAAAGGAACACAACTCATTTACTGTACTCTCTTCTAGAGCCGATTAGATAATTACACCCAGAACTATAGTTAACAATGGTTGAATCCGATGAACGGGATGAAACAAGAGAAATGGTAACCCAAACAGAGCAACTCAGATTGCATAATGAAAATGATGAGCGTAGGGATAGTAATAACAACAATAATGAAGACGATGAAAGTAGCAACCGTATGGATATAGACGATAATAAAGATATAAAAACACAAGATGATATGGCTGGAAGCGGACAAGACGAAGCAGTACAGCATCATGAGGGTGATAACAAGGCGGACAACAATGATAATATTAATTCGAACGCGAATCCACATCATGAACAGATGACTATTGAACAAATGAATGCGTTACGACAACAACGGAGACAACAACCAAACCTAGTAGGCAGACCCACGGCGGGTAAATATACATTAGATGATTTTAGAATACTGCAAACATTGGGGACTGGATCCTTTGGTCGTGTCCATTTAGTTAGATCAAACCACAATGGTAGATTTTATGCATTAAAAGTATTAAAGAAAAGAATTATTGTCAAACTGAAACAAGTTGAACATACAAACGATGAAAGATTAATGTTATCTGTTGTATCACATCCTTTTCTCATCAGAATGTGGGGGACGTTTCAAGATTCTAAGCAAGTGTTTATGGTTATGGATTATATTGAAGGTGGTGAATTATTTTCTTTATTAAGGAAATCACAAAGATTCCCTAATCCAGTAGCGAAATTCTATGCAGCTGAGGTTTGTCTTGCATTAGAATATTTACATAGTAAAGATATCATTTACAGAGATTTAAAACCAGAAAATATATTGTTAGACAAGAATGGACACATTAAGATTACCGATTTTGGGTTTGCCAAATATGTCCCCGATGTTACATATACACTTTGTGGTACTCCAGATTATATTGCACCAGAAGTCGTGAGCACAAAACCATATAATAAATCAGTGGATTGGTGGTCATTTGGGATATTAATTTATGAAATGTTAGCTGGACATACTCCATTTTATGATTCCAATGCAATGAAAACATATGAAAATATTTTAAATGCAAAACTAAAATTCCCACCCTTTTTCAATGAAGATGTACAAGACTTGTTATCAAGGTTAATTAATAGAGATTTAAGTCAACGGTTGGGTAATTTACAAAATGGTACAGAAGATGTCAAAAATCATCCATGGTTTAATGAAGTGATATGGGAGAAATTATTAACTAGAAACATAGAAACCCCATATGAACCCCCTATTCAACAAGGACGTGGAGATACATCCCAATTTGATAGATATCCAGAGGAAGAAATTGATTACGGTATTCAATGTGAGGATCCATATGGCCATTTATTTCTTGGATTTTGATCCCCAATTTTATTAACAACGCCTCATCCCTCATTAACAAGTTGCAAATCCTTCAACCTTTGCTATTTAACTCGAAAATATAAGCCATTCGAGCTCGGCTTGTTCATTCATTACGAACAATACTGGAAAAGTATGTATGTTGTTTTTTTCATTCTTTCTTCCTCGCTGGAAAATTTCCTCGAGCCATTTATTTTGCCATTGAAAACACAAAGGAAATCAAACATCATTGTCAATGAAAATTTTCAATATTTAAGTTATTGTGTTTGGGACTTTAACAGTTGATAAATTTCCCATTTCGGTCGATGTTTTTTTTGTTTAATTCGTCTTTTTGAATGAAAATTTCCAGTTACGTATTATTTCCCCATTCAAAACCTGAAAATCCCCCAAATATTGTCGTGTTGTTGTTGCTGTTATTATAGACAATTGAATTCCGAAAACTCTTGCCGAGTTTACTGACAGTCATCCTTTCCAGTGGCTTCTCTTCTTTAAATTTTATTTCTGCATAGCTTTTTATTTTTTTGCAATTTCTTTTTCGACTTTTTAAGAGAGACGAAATTTTATTGTCAAAAAATTTAAAGCTTTTAAAGCCAATATTTTTAAGGATTTGACAAAACACCCACACTCCTCAAGATATATATAACACATATATCCACTTTTCGTCCATTCTCCCGAGACCCTCTCACTGTCTGATCGCATATCGATATAGATTATTTATTAATAGTTGAGAGAATAAGGAAAATATTCTACATATATAATATTCAAATTCATTTTTATTGATAAAATTATTTAATTCCCCATCAGATAAACCGTTATCACTCAAGCAGAAATCAGTACGATAAGACTGATACATAAACATTTCCATTCCTTTCTACCTCTGTCTTTTTTTTTTTTCGTTTTGTTTCATCTCTTTATTGAATATATCGCATTATAGTCATATCTTTTACAATCCAGACTTCCTAAATCAACTGTAAACAGTAATGCCCACAAGTGATGAACATTCATCGTCGCGACACTCTTCTATTAAGAGGGCAAGATCTATTTCTGCGTCTTTGAAGGGTTTCTTCAAGCCCAATAGTTCGTCAAATGTAAATATCTCAGGTCATAATACTTCAAGTCATAACAAGAATATATACAATAATACAAGCACGGTTAATACTACTGAACAGTTACATAATAAGTCGGGCACTACATCACCAGTATTGGCCCCCTTAAATACCGGAGAGATCAGAGGACGTAGGAAATCTTTGAATGACTCTAAACTGAGTAAAATTGCTCAGATAAAGACATCAGAATTACAAAATACTAGAAATAACAATAATCCAAACGTCAATAGTATACAATCTCCTTTACCTCAAAGTGCCATGGCTAAACTTTCTGGTGGGTTTCAAAATATTCATAGTAACATAGCCAGCCCGGTGTCTCTGAATAGTGAAATATTGTCTCCATCTCAAACGCCTAAATTATCTAAAACTGGACATCCTCCGTATGTTGGTACTAGACATAATGTTCCAAGTAATAATCCTACTTCAAATCCTTTAAGTACTCCATTAAGTCCCATTCATCTTCCGAATATAGAGAAATTGAACCTTTCACAAATGCCATCAAGTTTTCTTTATTCACAGGATTCAATCTTAAGTGAAGAAGATTTAGATGAAATTGTAGCAAGTGCATCTACTGTGGCTGATCAAAAATTAGATAATGGAGATACAGATACAGATTCTGCTGCACATACCCCGACTAGATTTACCATTGATTCTTTATTAGAAAATAAAGATAGATCTAGAAGACCGAGTAGGTCTAGATCTTTAAGAAAAGTCAATTCAGCTTCATCTTCTTTAGCTGGAAGTGTAGCTAGTTCCACCACCACTAATGATCAAATAACAAATGACTCCAAGATGTATAAAGGTAGAATACACGCTGGTAGTGTAAGTGCCTCAAGTTTACCTCGTTATCAACGTAGTACTAGTCCTCACCAACCACTTCTGCCTGCTGAAGTGACATGTATCTTACAAACTGATAATTTCAAAGTTTTCTCTAATGGTACACATGAACATAATTTAAAGACAATAAACTTAGTTAATGGTGCGTGTGATTCAAATAATAAATCAAAAGGTATGTTTTCATTTTCAGGCTTCTTTAAAGTTGGTGCATCAAATAAAAATTTGGATGATAAGAATAAATCCTTTGATACTATTGAATCTAATGATAGTTTAAATTTAGAAGATGCCACATCTTTGATTCCACATCATAAGAAGAATTTTTATGCAAGGATAAGTACGAGTTCAAGCTCAATGGTAGATGAAAATGAAGATAGTACTGACTCGGGTCATTTAGATAAGAAGAAAAGAAATTCTGACCATGGTATTCCTGATGTTGTTAACCCTAAAGCCGCTGTTAGTTCAGAGGAATTAAAACTAATTAACACATTATCTGAAAAGATTCATTCTGGATTTAAGAAATCTTCTAAGAATGATAGTAATAATAGCACTAAGATAAGGCGAAAAAAGATAGATGCTAATTCACAAGAAAATTCTAATGATAACCCTAATTCCGCAGAGGATTCAAAGAGACTTCCATTTGTGGAAGAATATGGTAAAATGATTGGTACAATTGGACATGGTGCATACGGTATAGTCAGTGTCTGTTGTCGTCCTGTTAATGATAGAGATATTCAACCATTACCTACATTCTCAAAGGATAATAAATTATTTTTCGCAGTGAAACATTTAAAACCAAGACCTAATGAAAGTGTGGAGAAATTTAGTACTAAAGTTACATCGGAATTTATTATTGGACATTCATTAAGTAGGCCCCATAAGAAAGGGGACAAGATATCACCAAATATTTCAAAAGTTATTGACTTGTTAGAAGTGGATGAAAAATTTGTTGAAATTATGGAGTTTTGTCCCTCCGGTGATTTATACAGTTTATTGACACGAAAATATAAGAATGGTACTGCATTACATCCATTAGAAGCAGATTGTTTTATGAAACAATTATTACATGGTATTAAATATATGCATGATAGAGGTATTGCACATTGTGATTTAAAACCTGAAAATATTTTATTCCATCCTAATGGATTATTAAAAATTGCAGATTTTGGTACAAGTTGTGTTTTCCAAACAGCATGGGAGAAACATGTACATTTCCAAAAAGGTGCAATGGGATCAGAACCATATGTTGCTCCTGAAGAATTTATTTCGAATAAAGACTATGATCCAAGATTAGCAGATTGTTGGAGTATAGGTGTTGTATATTGTACTATGGTATTGGGTAGATATTTATGGAAAATTGCAGTACCCGGTAAGGACTCCTTTTATAAATCATTTGTGGAAGAAATGTCTGAAGAGAATGAATTTTATATCTTTGAAGAATTAAGACATATTAATCATGATGTTAATAGAATGAGACGAATAGTACTTTATAAGATGTTTCAGTCTAATCCTGAAAAACGTATTACCATTAATCAAATATTACAATCCTCTTGGATGAAGAGGACAAGATGTTGTATTCCATATAAGATTTAGTTATTATGCGGGAGAAATACGTCATGAGTATATATAGCATATATATGTTGTCTATGTTATCCATAATGTAATAATAGAAAATGAATTGTCATATTTTGTTCCTTAAGAAAAGCTTGTGGCCAAAGGTGAAATATAGATGTAGAATAAATATGTATTAAAGGGACTAATAAATAAAATGTGTATGAATAAAGATAAACTAAATACTTTTAATCATTAACTCTTTCTAATTCTTCCCTACCAGCTTTAGTATATAAATAAGCATTGTAAGATTCGCTATTTTTCCACCAATAATAATAAATCCCTGCAGGTATAAGTACAAATAGAACTTGGGATTTAAATCTTCTAAAAGTGTTAGAATAAGCATTTTTAAAGGAATGTGCTAATGGTTTTTGAGCATATGGAGATACAGAATAGGAAGTAACACCTTTTTGCTTTGGACCACCCATATGCCCCCACCAACCCATATAAGTTTTTGCTTCTGGACCACCCATTGTAAATATGTATATGCCTGTACTAGTTTTCTGTAAAAAGGGGAGAGATAACCTGTTTAAATGATAGTAAGTAAAATATCTATGCTAGAATAATACTATTGATTAGCAACCTATAAGTATGAAACCGTTGTTATCTAGTTGAATATAAGATCAGCAAACAGTTTAGGTTGACTATTTATTCGCAAATATCCTTCTTTTGGCTTTTTAAATGTGTTTATAACATTTTCTTCAAGTCCGAAAACGCGCAGAGAAGGCTCGATTGATTGGCCGTAATGGAAGGTTGATATGGGAGATATGACCTATATGTATAGAAGGTTAGTGAGGATGTTATGGGTAGTTTTTAAGAGTCGATCTACAACAATGTTGGTGTGGCGTGCTTCCGGGATGGTGAAATAAGTACTGATAGTGAATAAAGGGGGTAAACGCAGAAGATCCATTGGAATACCTCTATAATTCGGCTGGAAAGTACTAGTATCCTTACTTACTGTATCTATTTGAATCAAGAAGACATGCGACTCGATATTTCTACCAAATATTAGTCCTTTAACACCTTTGTACCAGTCAATACTGCATTATTTGGGAATCTCTTCAAAATCAACACCAAATCTTTGAAAATGTGAAATTTTGCAAATGAAAAAAGAAATAAACATGAAAATTTCACATTGAAGATGGTTTAAAAACATTGCAAGAACATCGGCTATCCATTGCATTTGAGATCACCCAGTATAGTATTTGTTATTTACGTCAATCCCTCGTTGATTGTATCCCTTTTTTGTTGTTTTTATCTGCTCTTCTCACTGCAAACTACGAACTTTTATTGCTACTCTTTTTTTGCTTACCACAGGTCAGCGTATACATTTGTAAAAGAAGGGAACAAACATGAGCAAATCATCTACCCCAGTAAATAAGCCACAACTTTTCCCGGGGGTTGAGGATAAAACAGCGGAAGCCCTAGGTACATTTACAGAATTGACTAAATGTTCATATCAAGATAAACATTTAGGTAATTCACATAATGAATTTATGGAATGTGATTGTTTTGAAAATTTAACTACAAATGATCAAGGTGATATAATTAATGGATCATGTGGTGAGGATTCAGACTGTATTAATAGATTGACTTTAATTGAATGTGTGGATGGTTTATGTGATTCTACTTGTGGTAAAAAATGTCAAAATCAAAGATTTCAAAAGAGAGAATATGCTAAAGTTATGGTCTTTCAAACTGAAAAGAAAGGGTATGGTGTATTGGCTAAAGAAGAAATTGAAGAACATCAATTTATTTATGAATATATTGGTGAAGTTATTGATGAGGAAGAATTTAGAGATAGAATGATCAAATATGATGAAGAAAGAATTAAACATTTTTATTTTATGATGTTACAAACTGGTCAATTTATTGACGCCACTAAGAAAGGTTGTTTAGCCAGATTTTGTAATCATTCCTGTAATCCAAATGCATATGTTAATAAATGGGTTGTTAATGGAAAATTAAGAATGGGTATCTTTGCGAAGAGAAAAATTTTGCAAAATGAAGAAATTACATTTGATTATAATGTGGATAGATATGGTGCGGTAGCTCAAAAATGTTATTGTGGTGAACCAAATTGTATTGGATTTCTTGGTGGTAAGACACAAACTGATGCTGCTTCATTATTACCGCAAAGTTTTGCAGATGCATTGGGGATTTCTCATTCTATGGAAAAGAAATGGTTAAAGGAGAAAAAGATTAGAGGTGAAAAATTGATTAAAAATAATGCTGAAAATATTAATGAAGAATTTGTCAACTCACTAGATGTAATACCGTGTGAAAATGCATCAGATATTGTTAAAGTTATGAGTGTATTACTTCAAATTGAAAATAAACTTATTGCCTTAAAAATTTTCCAAAGATTATTTCCAATCACAGAGGAATCCCTATTACATCAAGTTATTAAATTACATGGGTATACATGTTTCGCCAATCTATTGAATCTTTTCAATCAAGATGAGTTAATTACAAGCGATATCTTGGAATTTTTATCTAAACTGCCCAAAACTATCAAGAATGGGATTACATCAGCAAATCTTGATACAAAGATCAATGTAATCATTAACAAGTTTCCAAATCTAAAATATCAATGTGATAATCTTTTGGAGAAATGGAATTCATATGAAACTTATACTAGAATTGCTAAGAGAGAGGTAAGTGATTCAACACTAAAGACAAAGAGTATGAGCGATTTAAGAAGAGTTAGATTACCTCCGGGGTGGGAAATAATACAAGAAAATGGTCATCCAGTGTATTATAATGCACAAAAGCAAATTAAAGTCGATCAACCTCCCAGTACCAACCAAATTAGTAATTTAGACAAGAGTACAAAACGTAGAAATGGTGATCATATATTTTCCAATAAAGAGCATCCATCATCAAGATTGAAAAGAAAATTTGTATCAGAGAGACAAGGGTCACCAAGATTTAAATCATATGGGGAACCAGATTATTCCAAGAAACCAAGATATTCCTCCGAAGATCCAATTCTTTTAGAGAAAAATAAAGGGGAAGAAGTTAAAAGATTAAAGGCTAAACTAGAAGTAGAAACAGCCAAGAGAATTGAATTAGATAGGATTATTAAAGAAGCAAATAAAAGAAAGAACTTGGAGAGAGAAGAGAAAGAAAAACGCCTAAAATTACAAGAGGAAAAACGAGTCTTGCAAAAGCAACAGTCAACTCATTCAAATATTGAACATAAATGGAATAAATTTTTTGCATCTTTTGTCCCTAATATGGTTAGGAAGTATAAAACAGATGTTAAGTTGAGTCATGAAAATGTAAAAGAATGTTCTCGTGAGATTACAAAGATTCTGACATCTAAAGAAATTAAAAGAGATCCCAAATCTATACCGCCCAATGAACCATCTAAGGACAAGTATATGAAAGTACACAAATTCGTTGACATGTACATGGAGAAATTTATAAATAAGTATAAACAAAAGCATAGTAGTAGGGCATCTGTAACACCATTAGCATCGAATTAGTAGTTAGATATATATCATTTGTTACAAATATGGATAACTGTTTCTTTCTACTTGTCTTGAAACATTCCCATTCGGCTTAAAGATACGTCTCGAACTTGTTTGAGGTTTAATACAGATTCTTTACTTATATAAAATTCCTATTGAAATTACTATGCACCATTTGAGGTTTCAGCTGGAGTTTTGTTTTTTTTTTTTTAAAATTTATGTTAATTAAAAACATGTAATTGCCTAATTAGGTAATTTACAAGATGTTCAACATGTTTCTACCTGAAATGATTTCATCAAAGGGAAGGTAGGAGGTAACATATTTAATACACTAAGTTATAGGTAATAACTTTAGAAATTTATTTTTGTTGAAAATAGTCATGACCATAAATCAAAAGTTGTGTAGACGAAGAGATAATAAGTAACAATGGATGGGTCATATGAGCATGGGAAAAAACATTATTTAATTGCACCATTTGGGGATGAGAGAAAACAGTATAAATGTGAATGTGACTCTTGTGTAGAGAGTTTCAAAAGACACAATCTACTTCAAGTACTGTTTTGGATTGGATTTTTTGTCCCTTTGACCCTCATATATGAAATTGGACTATATTTTTATATAGATTTTTATTTGAATCACAGGATACTACACCCAACTTTATCTGAACAGGACTATCCAACTGAATATGAAAGGAAAATATATTTAGAAAGACATGAGGTTATTTTAGATTTACAAAAGTCTAATTCTTCGTCTTCCACAGAAGAAAATGAATTGGAAAACTCATTCAAAGATGAGAATGAAGGTAGTATAACACCACATTTGGAACAATTTAGATATGATTTTTTGAAGCAAGTTGCCGCTGATATTGTTGATTCGCATGAATATTACAGAAGTCACTTTTTAAAGTGGTCATTAAGGTGCTTAGGGGTTTTAGTTGGACAAGTTATTGTGGTAGTGATAATTTCTGTGCTGTGTGCAAACAGTGATTGAATAATGGAATTATTTAGCAAAGCAAGATAAGTTGGTGTGGTCATGGTAATGTACAAGAAAAAAGAGAAGCATAAGTGAAGGAATATTTTCTAGGAAGCAAAGTCCCTCCAACCGTAAAAAAAATTCGTATATTTCTGGAGAACGTCAGCTATATACTATATATCATATGTGTAATAATACATATACGTGGCCAATTTCACAAAGCTCAGATACAAATGTGTAAGCACTATAATTCCTGGTTAACCTTTTGTAATTAGTAAAAGAAGGTAGGTGATCGACTTTCTAACCGCTCATTTTTCGCTCGGTGTTTCCCGCGATTGAATTTTTGTGGCCGTTTTTGGCAAAAATACGTCAGTGAAATTGCTTTTCTTTTTTGTTTGCTTTTTTTTTTTCCTCGAGTCAAATCTTGAAATTTTTGGAGTGACAAAAAACAACTACTTCGAGAACTCCAAAGCCTCTTTTCTGACATTATTAATAGACCCTTCCTGACTCAAAAGAAAATTTTGCCAAGCCTTTTATCCCTTTGTTATTATCCTCAACTTTATTTCTTTCTTTTTTGGAATATAAATAAAACAGTAAGATCCTAATATCTTTATACCAGTTTTGTGATACCACTAATTCCATTGTAAGATTTTTGATAAGAACTACCTTAAAAAATAAGCTAAATAAGAGAATAACAAAACAAAACAAAGTACCCGTATTCCTACTCCAATGATATTAAATACTGTTACTTCTTTATTAGCCCTTGGGGCAATTTCTGCTTCTGTTGAAGCTTCAGGTGTGAAATCTTACGATAAGATTGATTTCACCAATGTTGGGTTTGCAGGTACCTACTTCCCAGTAAAAAAATTATCTAATGTCGACAGTGAATCCAAATGTACCTGTGAAGTTGACGATGCTACTTGGTTTTCAGGTGTTAATGCTCCATTAGCAGACTATCTATCTGTCCATATGCGTGGTCCATTAAGTTTATCTAAATTTGCCTTCTATAATAGTCCATCTTTCACCGTGAGCAACACTAGAACTTCTGAAGATTGGACTCGTCAAGCTTACTACGATGCCTCTTCCCAAACTAGTGAAAATGTTACCTTTTTAGCCAAAGCTGGTGACGATTCTCCATGTTTAGGGAAGGCCTTAACCTATGCTGCCACAGATGGTACATCTTCTTCCTCTGATAGTACTATTTTAAGTAGCAACAACAGTATAGCTTCAGATGACGAATATGTCATTTATTCTAATGTCTCTTGTCCAAAATCTGGTACTGGTAAAGGTTGTGGTGTTTACCGTGATGGTATTCCAGCTTATTATGGTTATGGTGGTACTACTAAGATGTTCCTTTTCGAATTTACTATGCCTACTGAATCTGCTAAAAATATTTCCAGTTTTGAATACTATGATATGCCAGCTATCTGGTTATTAAATGATCACATCGCAAGAACTTCTCAATATCCAACTAATACAAATTGTTCATGTTGGTCTAGTGGTTGTGGTGAATTTGATATCTTTGAAATTATGAATGGTACTGAAAGAAACCATCTTTACTCTACATTCCATACATTCCAAGGTATTTCAGATTTAGGTACTGGTATTCAATCCTACGGTTATATTCCAAGAGACACTGAAGGTACTATGAGAGGTGGTGTTATCTTTGATTCTGCCGGTAACACTATTGCTTTCATGTCTGATGATATTGCTTTTGATACTACTTATTCTGTGGATGATGTTAACTCTGTCTTATCTTCTATCTCCAACAATGAAACATATTCCACTCAATTAATGAGTATCTCTGCTACTGCTCCAACCACCACTTCTAAGTCCAACGCTGTCTCAGTTCTTAGAATTTCTAATGGTGTTTGGTACTATTTAATTACTTTATTCACTGCTATGGCCCAATACATGTTTTAATTAAAATTTATTTTTGAATACTTGAGGAAAGAGAATATATTCCTTTATATGTGTAGTTTATACTAAATTTATATGATTTCATAATTCTTATATAGATTAATACAATTAGAAAGAAAGAAAAAACTTTAGTTATGATTAACTTACAAAGTCAAATCAGACTCATTGACATTGACAATGAATTCATAAATAAAAGTGATTGCAGATAAGTGACTCTTCATCTCGATGTTTTCATTAACAGAATGAACTGTTTTTAAAGAACTTTCATTGAACAAAGATCCAATAAACCTATAGATGTTATTAGTTAAAGACCAATAATATTTTGTGTCTGTATTACCAGAAAAGACACCAGTGGTAATATATAATTCCTTTTCATGATTTTTTTTATTTGTTACAAATGCATTAATAAATACATCTTGAATGGTACCACTCAATATATCCCAAACTGGACCAGAACTTGGAGACGTTGGAGCAGGTTCTAATTCTTTATTATAAGAAACTTCAATGAACCCAATTTCAGTTGGCTCAATTAAATACATACCTTCAAATAATAGACCATATCCATGTTTCTTTGCAATGGTACGAGCTTTCTTAACATCCGCTAAGATTGTGTCTTTCACGGTAGAATGGAAATCTACTCTATGATTAATTATAAATTTAGTCGATTCTGGTAAAGCATTGGATTTAACACCACCATGAATGATATCAACAGATTGTGTAGTTCTAATTAAATCACGTAATTGTTTTTCATTTGATACATATTGAGTCAAATCATCTCTATGTTTATCATCAAGGTTTGCATTCAAAATGATTGATTTAATTTCAGCTGGTAAAGATGTAGAATGTTCGGCTTTACAAGTTAAAGCTCCATAAATTGGGTTATCTAGTTGGAAATCTGATGGGAATGGAGAAGATTCGATTAAAGTGATTAAATCAGCAGCAACACCGATAGTAGTATGGTCAGGTGGTACTGAAGAGTGACCACCATGACCATGAATTTCAATGGCAACATCAACATAACCCTTTTCACCATTCACTACGGGAGCAATAAAAAGATTATCTTCAACTTTTATAATACCTTCCCCCTCATCAATAATAATAAGAATACCATTATTACCATATCTTTCATGAATAAATGTTGCTAGATGTGATGCCCCCCATATACCACTAGATTCTTCGTCAAACCCCAAAGACAATAATACAGTACGTTCAGGTTCAAATCCATCTTGTAATAATTTCTCCAAAGCTTCAAATTCGGCAATTAATAAATTTTTACAATCATTAGAACCACGACCCCATAAAAGATCAGTTTCTGGATCATAATGTCCCGAGAATGGTGGAAATGTCCATTCGTTTACAGAATCTTTGTTAACTGGTACAACATCTTGATGTGCCATTAATAGTATAGGTTTTAAGGTTTCATTGGAACCTTTCCAAGTGTATAATAAACCAAATTCATTGATTGTTTCCTTTTGTACATGGGCCTTAACTAATGGGAAAGTATCATCTAAAAATTGATGGAATTTAACGAATTGAGAATAAAATTCTGGATTTTCTCTTGGGTCAGGATTAATGTCTTGAACTTCTGTAGAGATCTGTACTGCATGAGACAATCTATCTATTGATTCTTGTTTATATGTAGCGTCATTTAAAATATAATCAATAGATTTGTTGAAAGATGGAGATAAAGGAGCATTCTTTGGACACAATTGGGTGCGAGATATGTTTGAACTGTGGACACTAGCAGCAGAGATATTAGTAATGTATGGTTTTAAGAGCAAAGAACCAATAATAAGGAAAGAAGTCAAAGCAGCCAATAAAGGACGGTGTCTAGACCAAGCAGAACCTGATCTTTGAGACGAAGTTAGTTTTTCACTAGAGTAAGTAGTCATAATACTCATAATGGCTTCTTATTCACTTCTAGTTAATGAAGACAACTAATTCAAAAAACTAAAAGGAAAAAAAGAAAAATGGATCCAAACCTTCTAATTCCTCAGTTCTATTATAAATATTAATGGATGTGGGTGTCGATAGCTTATCTTTGAAAAAAAGACATAAACTGTGGATAAGAGATGTACTTAATCGCTTATCGGTCACAAAAATTCCGATGCCCGATTTTGTTTTGAACATCAATTTGCACGGCTGGATCGGCGAAGGTTACCGCTTTAGGAAAAGTGAAGATAGGTGAAGAGATCCTGGATAACGTTGGTATGATGTGTTTGTCAGTGGGATAAGTGGTATTCAGATTTGTGGAAGGATGTTTATGGTCGTAATATTGGTATTCTGTACCAATATTACATTTATATGGAGATATGAGGTAAATCCAGTTTGTTGATTTACAGCATGGAGGTTTCGAGATCCTCGTTACCACACCCCAAACATATATTTTTATACTATATAGACACGAATATCCTGCAATCAAATTATGGTTCAACAACAAATTGTCAATGGGTTCATCCGAACTTTATTAACCTCACATTCTGTATGGTTTGTTTACGCGTCATTTGATCTAACACGTAATAAAAAATTATATTTCAAAATTTAGAAATCTATAATTTAAAAACGCGTTTTGGCAAAGGTTAAAGTATTATAAAACAGCTACACCAAACCAAAAAAAGAATCTTATATATAATCACAACCACCTTCAACATGTCCAGTGAAACCCCAAGAATTGATCCAAGTGAAATTGCTAGTAGTGTGTATCCAGTATTTCGTCTTATTGCACAAGTTAAACAACAACCCACAGAATCTACATTAATTTTAGCTAGTCCCACAGTAGGTAATGAAATGATTACATTAAATGATGTCCGTGTTTCAATGAATAAACAATTTCAAATTGGTGATTGGTATGAATTTGTCTGTAGAGCAAGTGATTCTGGAGAAATTGGATTTTTAGTATTGGATGCAGTTTTATGTCAATTACCAGATAATGAAGAGATTAGTATAGATGGTATTGTAGCATTACAACAATTAGCTAAAAAATTCCCTGAAATATATTGAAAAAATGTATATATAGACGTATGAATAATATATAATAAAGTAAAAAAATGAATGTGTTGTTATTATTTTTTTTTGGCTGTGTGTTTGTTTGTATTCCCCCTACCAAGATTCCCTTTTGTTTTTTTCTTCAGATACTCATCTTCTTAACAGATAAAGTCAATCTCTTTGATGGATTATACCAGCCACCGTTAGCAGAAGGCATTGGAGCTGGAGATGCGTAATTAATATCTGAAGTGACAATATATGATCTCCCTGGAGTAATTGTAGACACTTGATCTAATGACTTTCTGTAAGTAGAATAATAAGTGACTTTACTTGTTGCATATTTTCTTTTCCAACTAGTAGCAGTAACTGTGGAACCAGGTTGCATTTGCATTGGTGCAAATCTAGTCTTACCTGTTTGTAAAGTATAAGTCACTGAGAAGGATGCAGAATTAATTGTAGTGGCAGCAGCAGCATCACCTGTATTAATTTCAGTGATAGCATTTGGTTGAGTAGTATCAGAATAAGTAAATGTACTCACGGTACCAGTCATACCACTTAATGAAAATCTTGGAGAATAATGAATAGTATCCCCTTCATTTTTAACCACGGCATAAACTTGAATATAAAATTGACCATTACCAGCCACAGTAGATGGAATAACAGAATCATAACTGTATAAATTACCTTCAGTACCTTTAGTAACAGTAATATCATCTGGTGATAAACTTTTACCAATAGTATAGAAACAATCAATGTCACTGTTTGGACCATAACATAGAGAAAGAGTATAATATTGGATTTTACTCAATGGAGGATAATTTGAATCATCGATCCATTTGACAGGGACGGTAACGGACCCACCACTTGCTTTAAATGATTTCCCCTTTGTAGGAGAATAGATTGTCACGTCTGCAGACACGAAGTTGAGAAATTGAATGAATAACAACCAAAGGAGCGAACTGGTTGGCAGCATGTTTATTTTTTTGTTATTTTTATATATATATAAAACTGGAAATTCAGGAGCAACTATAAACAAACAGAAGAGCAAATGTGAGTTCCTTTGTAGTAACCAGCCTATTAAGATATATACAGATGCGCTTGAGGAACCTGGTTGACTTGACGTGTCTTGTGTTGTCTCTTTCAAACAGTCCTTTTTGATTCAAAGCCTGCATTTTGCAAATAATGTCAAAACCATTGAATTTTTCAAATTTTATACAGCACTCAAAAACCGCCCGCCTCGTAAGAAATTACGCCTATTTAACGGTGGTATTTACAGTATAAAGTGTAGACAAGAGGGGCATTATTCAATAGATATGTAATGGTTTTTTATACTTGAAATATTGTCAGTCGAATGGGTGTTAGAATACTGTGTGGATTGGTTTTTTTACCTGTTTATTGCCCAATTTCTTCCCAATTAAAGAGGAAGCAAGGTTACCCTCTCGGGCTTTGTTGATTTTTACCATTTAAAGAAATGAAATTGAGATTGTAAACGCCAAATGTGATATAAACAGTTGATTAAATTGGTGGAACTAGACAAGGTACACTAACCAAGGAGAGTCATATGTACTCTTGGAAGACATTATAGAGTATAATTTGTTTGTGGAGCCTTTTTTTTTCTGTCTTTTTTCCAGGTTTTTTTATTTCTATAGAGTATTGTACAGACTGATTTACAATATAGATGGATTTTCAAGAAGTAGGTGCTAATGAGGCTACTATCTCATCTGATAATGACATGGCAAATCACAGTTCTAATATAGATAATACAGAGATGGATCATGATAGTGTAATTGCTGATAACCAGACCAGTGTAGATACCACACATCATCTTCCTGAAAATTCGTTAACTATTTCGATGAACGAGAATAACAATAATAATAGTAATAATAGCAATGAAGAAGAAGAAGAGGACGATCTTTTTGGAGATAATATGGATGAAGATGAAGAACAAAACGTTGATAATAATTCTCCGGAAGTATCCCTACAGCCAGAAACTATAAAAAATACAAATTCAATTGATCAAGATACAATGGATGTTGATAGTGAATCAATTACGAAAGAAGAGAATACAGAATCTTCAAAAGAGTTTACTACGCATTCTTCAATACCGTTACATAATCATACTGAGTCCAACCATAATGGTTCAGGAACAGAAATAATACAAAATGATAAACAAGAACAGAATGCAGATACACCACAGGAGGATGAAAGCAGGATACAAGATAATTTATCAAGTAGAACGTCATCAAATGATTCACATGAGGGATCCCGTATGTTATCAACCCCAAATGAAAATTTTGTGGAACAATCTGAAGATATAGAATCAGTACAGAATGATAAGAATAGTAATGATGATCATCTTCACATAAACTACTTTGAAAAAGATACGGTAACAAACCATATAAAAAAGGATGATGACATAGGCACTGAAAAGGTTGCCAATGATAGTACGGCTGATATTAGAGGGGAAACTACAGAGGAACCAAATAATGACCAGCGTAGCAATAGTAATACAAATGGTAACAACAACGATGAGAATGAAGGTGAAGAAGATGAGGATGACGAGGACGATGAGGATAATGTCAATAATACATACGTTGGTACTCCTATACTAGGTGAAGATGATAAAAATGATCCATTTGGAAATGAAGAAAGAACTCCAAAAAGCACTCTAATAAATAATATAACCCCAAACGTTTCAACTAATGGTTCCACTGATTCACATATAAATAAACCATCAGAGCAAGGGACTGACAAGCATACCTCATCACCATCCAATACATTACAACAAAATAAACAAAATCCCAAACTAGCATTTCCTCAAGTTCATGAAATTGTTATCCCCAATTATGCATCATGGTTAAATTTGAAAAAAATTCATAAAATTGAAATTAAATCTTTACCCGAATGGTTTACGAATAGGATAGCATCAAAGACACCTGAAATTTATGTGAAATGTAGAAATTTCATGATTAATTCTTATAGATTAAATCCTAACGAATATTTTTCTGTCACTGCAGCAAGAAGAAATTTAACTGGTGATGCTGCTGCTCTATTTAGGTTGCATAAATTTTTAATGAAATGGGGACTTATTAATTATCAAGTAAATTCAAAGTTGTTACCAAAAACGATTGAACCACCATTAACTGGTGAAAATTCTACAAAACATGATGCACCAAGAGGTTATTTCCCATTTGAAAGTTATAAACCTTCAGTACAATTACCAGATATGTCTAAATTAAAGAAAATGATGGATGTAAATGATCCAAAGAGTACCCTGTATCATTATTTAACAGAACAAAAAAAGAGATCGATACATCATGCTACCAAGCAAGAAGTTGATCATGGTAACGATAATAAATTTGAGACTACCACGATAAAAACTAAAATTGAGAATAATGAATTGCATTCTGCAAAAAGACCAAAGATATTAGATATGTTAGATGAAACAGACACTGAAAGTAAAGTTAAATGGGAATCTGATGAAATAGTAAAACTATTAGAAGGTTTGCAAAAATATAATTCAGATTGGTATGAAGTAGCTAAATTTGTTGGTACAAAGACTCCTGAACAATGTATCTTACAATTTTTACAACTACCCATTGAGGATAAATATCTTTATCAACAAGCTAATGAAAATGGTGTAGGTATTGGTCCATTAAAATATTCACCACATTTACCTTTTAGTAAGAATGATAATCCGGTATTATCAACAATTGCATACCTGATTGGTTTAGTGGATCCCTCTATGGTGAGAAAAATGACTTCTAGAGCACTTACTGAATTTCATAAACAAAAGCAAATTGAACCAAAAGATAAAATTGATGAGGTGAAGGTAAATTCAGAGGAGGAAAAAGTTGAAAAGACAGAGAATACGAGTGCTTCAATTTCTGCTGCACCCAATGAAATTGCTACTGAGGTAACTGAACCAAAGCAAGAAGAAAACCTCCATGCACCAAAGGAAAGTACTTTGCAAGATGGCTTGAAAGAAGGATCTGAAGTAGCATTAGCATCATTGGGTTTGCGTTCTCATATTTTTGCTACAAATGAGGAAAAACAATTGAATAAAATCGTGAATAAATTATTACAAGTTCAATTATCTAAAGTTGACATTAAATTACAAAAATTTGACAAGATTGAAAAAACATTAGAACTTGAGAAAAAAATGATGCAAAAAAAGCAGGAAGAATTCCTTATTGAGAAGTTATCTTTTACCAAAAACGCATTTTTACTACTGAATAAATTGGAGACGACAGCTAAAAAATTGAATCAAGATGGTACTTCTGAATTACAAAATGAAATAACACAGTTAAGGGAGATGGCTAAGAACCCATTAAGTATGAGTTTTAGTTCAGTAAAAGCTGCATCTTCTGGTGACATCGTTGATGCGAATAGTACTGAAAATAATTTGGATAAAGGTAAACTTGGAGATGATGATCGTGTCAAACCAGTTTCTTTGGATGCTCCTCAAATGTATAGATATTGGTCAGGGTAGATGGATTGCCTCTTTTTAAAACTTAAATTGGACTGTAAACCCTTTCATAAGGAACAATCAAAAGGTGACATTACGATGTATTGCAATAAAAAGCATTCATAAGAATGTGTCTGTAAATAAGTGGACATGAGAACAATGTGGCACTGTGGATATTGCGACGAAGTATGTATCAATATATTAATATTTAATATTATAAAAATATTCTCTGCAAGAAGCTAAACTGTTCAATCTTTTGTTTTATAGGGTTAAAAATCTGTTTGCCAAGTCATTCAAGGAAAAGTCCGAAGTTGTACTTTGATTTTACTTTATGATACCTATATAAAAATAAGCAAGGAGGAGTAAGAGTTCGAACCAGTTTATACTCAATTAATATATAGGTTGATGATAAAGTCATGTTTAGCAGCCTGAAGTGTTCTCCGATTCAGAAGAATCTCTCTAATGCAAAAACAATGCAACATAGATTTGCACGTTTCGTTTGTAATTATAAATATAGAGTATATATGTTTATTAGCCAGTCCAGTACAAAAAAGTAATTTTAGATGGGTTTATTTTGGGCTTGAGTACTTTTTATAAAATGAAGAAACAATTTATGATAAAAATATAAAACTATAGAAAAAAAACATTACAATATTTTAAGGTTGTTTACCTTTTACAGATTATCTTATTAAAACACACAGATGATAATTGACCTAGAACTTAAAATTTTTATTTAATTAATTAATATGAGAATAATATACTTATTAAATTATTTAAGCAGTGATACGCTTTTGAGCAGCGATTCTACCTCTTTGTCTAGAAGTGTATCTAACTAATTTCTTTTCGGCAGCCTTCTTGACAGTTTCTTCCTTTTCAGTTAAAACTAATTCAATGTGAGATGGAGAAGATTCGTATTTGTTAATTCTACCATGAGCTCTGAAAGTTCTTCTTCTTTGTTTTGGGGCTTGGTTAACTTGGATGTGAGAAACGTATAATTTGGTAGCATCTAAACCTTTAGCTTCAGCGTTAGCGGCAGCATTTTGTAATAGACCTTGAACAAATTTAACGGACTTAGCTGGCCATCTAGCCTTAGTGACACCGAATTCCTTACCTTGGGCAGTTCTACCAATAGAGGAGTTAAATCTTCTGAATGGAATGGCTCTCTTGTGGTCTAAAACTTGTTCTAAATATTGTTGAGCCTTGGTTAATTCCCAACCAGAGATGGCTTGAGCGGTTTCTCTAGTGTTCTTGAAGGAAACACGTAAATAAGAACCACGAGCAGAAGCGGATTTAGCTGGGTTAGTGGAGGTAGCACCGTATCTAGCCATTTTTATCAATATGGGGGTTTTCAAAGAGCTGTTAAATTGTTATTAAAATTTGTATATACTTAATTTAACCTCTGTTTTAACCATATTGAAACCTACGAATCCGTATTAGGTAGCAAGGTAATTCCGTACTATCCAACTGACTCCAGAGAGAGCTAATAGGGAGGCTAGACTGAGAATCACTATACCGTAGGAAGACTTAGGCAGGAACTCCTGCCTGACGGTCCTGAGTCTGGGCAAGAGGTTGACACCACACCTGATTTCCTGGTAAGGAAACCCTCCCTAGGCGAAGTGTCCTTTCCTCTGCCTATAATCAGTGTTAGAAGGAGGTTCTAGGCGGAAAGAAATTTAGAAATTTCAAGTTTTTGCGTCATCGCATCAAACTTTCCTAAAAAAGAAGTCTTTCCTGAACAGGAACTTTTGGATGTTTTAAAATTTAAACTAAAAATTTATCAAAACTCAAATTTCAGAATGTACGGGTGTTTTAGAAATGGCAGTCCTGGAAATATAATTCATGTTAACTTTTGGCTCAAAAATTTGTTTTAAAGCAAACTGTCAATAGCAATTTATTGTCATTTATTGATGACATGGGGAAGGGTGTTTAAGTCCTTTTGAAGTGGGTAAAGTGTATGAAGAATCTGTCTTTTATAAGCTGTCCTTGTAAAGTTCAAAGAATGATTGGATTAGCCACCAATGAAGGCAAACTTAACTTATTCAGGCTTAAAATCTTGGTAATGAGAACTCTTTGTAAATGGGCCCGTTCCGGCCCGCTTTAAGGGAAATTCTTACTCTTTATGGCCCATTGTAACCTTACACTAATTCAAAATGCTTAAAAAGAGAGTTCAGCAGCTCTTCTTGAATGTAACTTAACTAATGGCACACCTTTTTGTTTCCTCCTCAGCTTTCAACCTAAAAACCTCTAACTAGAGGTTATTCTCTTAATAATTCCTTAGGCCTATAGAGCATCACCATTATTAACATCACCTTTGCGCTCGAATACTGGTTATAACAGTCCATGTGTTAAGGTGGGTTTCCCTATTCTTTCCTTTTTACAAGACTTCAAAAAATAATACCTGAAAAAAATGTTAAGTGACTAAGTTGCAATAATTCACACCTTTAATTCGTGGTAAAAGAGGTTTACAAAGTAGTAAGAAGGTTTCACCATTTCAACTTCATTAGCAGAAATAGGTAGAAAAAATGAAGCTACAAACAATATTATATGTAATAAGTTCCCTTTTAACTGTTAATGCTATTAAATGTGCTAACCATGAAATTTTACAAGATTATAATATCGCAGATTATTCTACTACAGGTGAGGTAAAAAAGGATACACCACCAAGTAAGACAATTGAATCATGGTGGTTAAATATTTGTGACGAAAACGAAGACAATTTCAAACCATCTAATGAATGTGACAAAAACGATATCTTATGTGGTATTACTCAAGTGTCTTTACCTGACGACAAGGATTTAATAACTACACATATCATTGAATTTAGTAATAGATTAGCCCTTGAGATTGATTCTAATGCTGAGGAAGGAATGTTATATTTAACTATTAAATCTAATAAATGGGGGTCATTTAATTTGGATGCTAATATTGATTGGGAGTGTGATAATAACTTGAAAACGGATGAGGTGATGGATAGTATATGGCTAGATAATGAAATTAACTTATCTATTAAAGGTCCATCTGCATGTTTAAAAGATGATAAAAGGAATGGAAGACCTAACAATGATAACAAAGATAATGATGATGACAATAATAATAATAAAAATGATAGAAACAAAAACAGGAATGCTAGGAAAAAGAATGGAGGTATGTCATGGTTCACTTGGTTATTCTTGTATGCTTTATTATTTACTTTATTCTACTTATTGATCAGTTCTTATATCAACACTAGGGGAGGTAACCTAGATGACTTCCGTCAAGAATTTATGGATCGTTCTAGACAATTAGTTGTGTCCTTACCAAGTTTCTGTAAAGAAGTTGTGGCCAAAATTTTTGGCTCAAGATCTACATCTGAAAGAGGTGGATATAGTGCTGTATAAAATTTGTATTCAATTAGAACCTACATATAATTATATTACATTATATCATTTTATATTAAAGCAAATTTCTTCCCCTACTTAATAACTGTATGTTTATTTGGCCCCACTCTTCTCTATAATCTTCTTCATACTGGCCATGGTCTTGTCTACACTGGTTTCCAAATAATTTTGTTTAATCTTTAAATTCTTCATCTGCTCTCTTAATGCAGTTTCATCTTCACGTAAATCATTTATATATTGACTCTTATCCTGTAATATAAAGGCTTTACCACATGATCTCCATACGTTATTCACTGGATATGATTCTAATTCCTTTTCTGTAACTTGTGCAAGTTTGTCTTGTCTCTCAAGGTGTGTCAATTGTTGGTTAACAACATCCAGTTGGGTTCTAGAACTTCTAAGACTGTTGGTCATTTCGTTGAAAATGTCTGGTGTGGCCATTGTTGCTTATTGATAGCTGATATTGTTAGTTAATTGCTATGTTTGTGTGTTTTGGTTGGTAGCAAATTGGTTTAGATGTTACTGTATTTCTTTGTATTTTCAATATGATCTCTTTTTTTTGAAGCTATTAAAGATGGTTAATAAGAGATGGAATAAAGAAAAAGGTAAATCAGCATAAAACCATTATAAAGTTCTCATATTACGGCCTCTGTTTTGATAAACTATGCTTAGCCAGGCTTTTAATGCTAGTGTCTCCAGAAGAGTGGTATTAAAAAGCATAAATAGACAAGTTTTGCCTAATATCTCATTAAGAAGGTTTAATATTTGCTGTAAGCTAAATAAAGAGATTCAAAATGACACCATATCGATACCTTTAGGTATTGATGGAGCTACTGAAAATAATATGATAACAGAAACCAATAAATTAAGTAAAATAAAGAAAAAATTTTGGCAAGATATTAAGCTTAATGACAAAATTGATCCAAATTTAATTCATATTCAAATGGATTTGAAAACCATAAGAACCCCCATGGGGAACCAATTGATAGTTAAAAGGGAACAATCGGTATTAGCATGTTTATTACAAAATGAATGGAATCATCTCGAAAATTTATCATCAAAATCAATTTCTTTACCCTTAACTTCATTGACATCAAGATGTATAGATTTAGAATCAGTTAATAAAGCAGGTACAGATCCATCATTAGTTGCTAAATGTAATGGTGATAGAGATTTGATTATTAAAGATTTATTAAGGTACCTTGATACAGATACTTTACTTGTCTTTGCCCCCAGAGACGAATTGGAAGGCACTTTAAGAAAGGAGCAAGATGAGTTATATCTTCCAATCATCAAAGGTGTAGAGAAATTGTTGTTTACTTACCTTCCAGACAGTACAAATGTGGGTACAAACAATTTTGTACTGAGGAAGCTGGATTCTGATACTGATGGGATAAGAGGTAATAAACAATCAGATAATATTGTAGAAGCTGCAACATCTTATTTAGAATCCTTATCGTATTGGAATCTTGCTGTCTTTGAAAAGACAGTGATAATCACTAAATCTTTTATCTGTGGGATATTATTATGTGAAAATACAATCAAACATGATATAATACCACCATTAAAATGTGATATAGAAAAAATTGGACGATTGGCATCTTTGGAGACAATCCACCAGGCAGATAAATGGGGTCAAGTAGAAGACACACATGACGTCAATAAGGCAGATTTATTAAGAAATCTTGCTGCTGCATCTATTGTTGCCTTGAAGGAGAAAAGTCCTTAATCCCAATCTTTATAAATAGTCTACTTAATTAATCTATGCATTTCTTGTTAATATATTCATAAAAGCTACAATATACAATATAATATAAAAGAATGGAGGAAACATTTTACATCGTCTTCTTTCTCAATCTCTAAATGAGATTATCTATATGTAAATGAAGCTATTTTTGAGTTTCCTTCAAAGATTTATAAAGTGAGGTGATATCTTTATTACATGTCTTAGTTTCTTTACAATGTGGGAAATTAGCAATGAAATCACCTTCAGTGTAGTGGAATGTATCCGGTTTATCACTCTTCAAAAAGGCTTGATCATATGCACTTGATATCAGTTTTGAATGAACCATTGCTGTCTTGGCTAAAAGTTCAGGATGCCATTGAAATATATGACCAAGACAATGAGAAAGATTTTCCCATTCAAAATTTCTAAATAATGGATCATTAATATAATCAATGAATGCCCTGCTGTAAATATCATTTAAAATAATAAAACTTGAGGTAGATATTTCACCATTTGCATTATGAGGGAAAACCATACTAACTTTTGATAAATCTAAATTGTTATAAGTTCTAATTGCAGTATTTTGAGAGACAGGTGTATCCTTCAATAAAGCTATATCTAAAATATTTGGGTTCAAAATATTATTTTCTACAGAGAGTTTGAAATCAGTAATCAAAGAAGTGTCTTCAATAAAGATAAAATTCTTAGCATTAGGGAAAGCATGTAATGCAGCTCTCATGACTAACGTCTTAGAGAAAGAACTACCTTCTTCTAAGTTTTGCTCAGCTAAGAGAGGAATAAATTCTTGGATCCAACGAATATAAACCCCATAGTTGTGTTTTTGTGCGTAATCAACTCTATTTTGAACTACATTTACTAAAGTGTCCAAATCATAATTGTCAAAGTCAATAAGCGTCACAACAACGGTATCAGGACTATAATTCTTACGATAAACTAATTTACCATGATCTAAGAATGATTTTTTAACTAGTAATGTTTGACTTGTAATTTTCTTCTTTTCTTCATCTGATAATGGTTTTTCTTCTGGTTTTAAAACATACCGTTTATCACCATCTGACTCTAATCTTAAAATATACAAACCTCTAATACCCATTTCCTTTAAAAGTGGAGCATGCTCTACTTGAGGGAAAATTAAACTGCTGGATGCAGGAATCTCATTAATATATAGACCATGTGCAGGTGGATACACTTTTTGGGATACATTATTCTTTTGGAATTTCCCAGAAAATAAATATAATATCAACATAAATAGAGCCACTATAGGTATAATAACATTCTTTGCATTTCTCTTTTTCCATGATTTTTTAACATTGGTTAAAGGTGGAAGACCTAAAGGCCAAGATGATGAGGGACGACGTTGTTTATCATTGGATTTGGGTTTAAGCGACATCTTAATGATCCCAATTACTGTCAATATTAGTAGCAATCTGGTTCTTTGTCTTCAAGCAGTGTTCTGCCTGGAATATAGCAATTAAAAATAAAATAAAATAAAAATTCCAAACAGAGCAGGTATTGGATGGTGGTTATCTTGCCACTTCTATGAACTTTAGCTTGGAGGAACTGGCTTCAAACAAGGTTGATCCAAGTCTTGAAACTTTGCAGGTAATTCTGTTTATACCAAAATAAAAACTACTATGTTTAAGTTTTTTCAATACTCCGTTGAGAGTGATACATATATTACCTAAAGGGGAAATAAAATAAAGATTATACAGTGATTTATCAGTTTCTAGTAGTAATATATACAGAAAGTAGATTTACAGCATGAGGAAACAGTCCAGAAAGTTCGTTACTTATATATGGCTTCTTTCATGCAAGTAGCAGATTTCTATTCAGTCGGATCCTGCAGCTGTAATCTTGAAAAGTTCTATGCCATATCAGCCGTTCCAGCAAAGGTTTGGTTGATATATCCGTCGCATATGACCGTATCCTGATCATTCACTTCTGTGGAAGTATATTACTGCAAGCAGAAGGGACTTTCAAACAAAAATATAATGCAAAATGTAAAGTGTCCTGCATGGCTTTGAAGGGTTTAATAAGCTTCTTCGTCTTCGATCTCTTCTTCACCAAACTCATTAACTTTTCTTTTTGGAGCAGAGTCAGAAGCATCAACTTTGACTCTTTTATTCTTTGCAAGCTCCATTTGTTTGGTTAAAAATTCATTAATGTCATCCTGAAGACCTGTCAGTTGCATTCTTAATTGGCTTAAAGAAGTTGGATTTCCTGGCTTTCGTGGATCCATATTAGGATCGGATGGTTTATCTCTGTCAATCTGC
Source organism: Monosporozyma siamensis (assembly GCA_003708905.3). NCBI lineage: Eukaryota > Fungi > Ascomycota > Saccharomycetes > Saccharomycetales > Saccharomycetaceae > Monosporozyma > Monosporozyma siamensis. The sequence continues at coordinate 40,916 of PPOL03000069.1, forward strand.
CCTGCATTTAGGACATAATCACTGGGACCGGTAGTTTTACCATTTGTAGTCTGATAGCGGGGTTCATTAGGATCCACCTCGAATATTTTGCTTGGGCATGATGGTGATGAGTATGTAGCAGAGGGTTTATCCATCTTCAAATGTGAACAATACGGTCCTAGCTATGGGAATTGATGAACAAATAGGAGGTCAAGTCCCCCATCGCAGAACTAGAATTATTCTACTACTAATCTTTTTCATATTGCTGAAATGTTATCTGTACCGTTAAAAATGATGTTAAAGTGTCACAAATTATAAACTAAAAGGTGACGGTGACACACCTTAATCCATAAAATAATTCTAGTTACCTCACCTATCCAACTATTCTAACACCCGCTTGAAAAGTGGCACAATTAGTTTTCCAATTGTGGTTTCTTTTCTCTAAAAAATTGCGTCCAGGAAGGCTGATTTTTAAGCTAAATGAGAGTTTCATATAAAATATCGATTCAACTTAGAAAACAGTTTGTAAAATATTCAGAACAAAGTTGCAATTATTTGGTTGCCCATATCTAAAAAAGAAATCGATAGGTTAGCAATCAAACCAATACTACTCAAATTATCAATGGTATACAGAAAAGATTTTTTAGTTTCTGGAAAGGTCAAATTCTAGGCTACTAAATGAAAGATGTGAATATATATAATAATTAGCAATGGTGTAAACCCCATTGGTAAAGAAACAAGATCATCTAAAAAAAATCCTAAGATTTTTGCAAAAAAATGGACGAGTCCGGAATCGAACCGAAGACCTCTCCCATGCTAAGGGAGCGCGCTACCAACTACGCCACACGCCCGTAATTTGTATATTTTCCTTGTATTATTTAGTTCGGTTTCTAGAAAATATAGAATGTGGATATTATCTGTAATTTCTGATCACAGGATAAACGCGTGGGTTTATTAGTGACTATACAATGGTACCTATTAACGACAGTTGTATATGATTAATTATTACACTTGTAGGATGGCTATATAGTATAATAATCTATTATAATTGTTAAAACAATGAATAATATAATTTCGTAAAAGTAATCTGTGTTCTCTTATGTATGAGATAAATAAAGTATACATATAAAACAATGCTATTTAATAACTAAGGTAATGATTAATGTCAATTTTCATGTATCTTTTCCATATTTTAAATATCGGACTTTTGTCATCAAATACGAAATCTGAAAGTATTATTGAAATAATACATCCTGTGTGGTAGAATGATCTGAAATAATTCAGAATATTTGATCATTCCATTCAAGCCATTAAGAAAGAATCAATAAGAATTAATAAATGAATAATAGTTCCAAGATGTTCCACAATGTTCCAAAATATTCCCTGGGTTAAGGGGACTAATCCATCGTAAGAATATGGTCTCAGAATAATTAATATATAAAGGACACAAGATTTGATCTAAGTTGTATCTTTCGATCTTATTTATATATCACTTTGATATTCAGTCCAGTTTATATTTTCATATATAAGATAAGTAGGACTCGATTCCCATTGAAGTTCTTTAAATAAATAATACTGGTTGTATTTTCAATTATTTTCCGACTGTAATTAAATGATAGTTTCATTAATTACCGAATAACTGCGCTTCCCGACTTTGCTAGTATCTTCACGATTGCGTAATTCACACTACCACATTTTTGAAATTTTACGTTTGCAACTTAAAGATTGTTAGAATATGAACATATTGATTAAAGATAATATTATTGATAAAGGATATTTTCCATATTAGGCAATATAGATTTTATCAAAGATTTGAAAAACTGAAAAAGTAAAATTTAAAAAATTAAAAATTAATTAAAAAAAAAAACAAATGAAATTACATGTTACATAATTTATAAGTTAGTATATACTTCATATTTAGAGCTAAGAGAAATAGTTCCGTTTTCATATTTCGTATAGGGATATGTCTGGTCAAAAAGACCTCAACTACCAGAAAAGATAAAAATAGATAATGCGCTCTTGACAATTTTTGAAGTAATTTTCTATTTTTTTATAATATTCTTCTTCAAAAAGTTGGTTCTTAACTAAACACGTTTTCACCATAATATCAAGGCTTTTTAAAAAAGCTTTAAAACAGAAACTTGTTACCAGAATTGGTTTTTTTTTATTTCACTAAAAATGACAACATGTTAGATGTGGTACACTTTCTTATAAATTACTTACTACAGGCTTAAATCATTAATACAGTAAGTAAATAGTGTGAAAAGTTGCCAAGAAGGGTACCTTCTATTTTTTTTTTGCATAAAATACGGAAACTGAATAATCTCTTTGTATATTATTCAAAGTTGTTTTTCCTTTTATTTGACTGAGGTTTCAATTAGGGCCTTAACCATTAAACTTAGAATTTTCAAAAGTTTAATTAGCTTTTGATACCCCTAGGACTTTTCTATATTTCTTTTTCACCTCAGGTTAATAATATTAAAAATTACTAGGAGAAACAAATTACGCAAATGTTTGTTTGTTTTTAAGTACTGACCGATTCCAATGGTTATTTTTAGAAGCAGAGGTACTCAGAGGAGTCCTCTTAACAGATTAATTTATTTACCTATAAAAGAAAACTAATTTATCAAGTATGGTATTCTATTATATTTAATAAAATATTGTTGTTTTATTTCATATTGACTTAAACAATAATTAAGGACCAATCTTGCCCTGAATATAGTTTTCCTGACCGTTTTTTTTAAAATTTGTTTATTTTTACTCTGTGAGATTTATATTTTAGGTTCTTTTGAGATCTAACTTTTTAAAACATTTTTAATATTTTTGACAAGAATTTTAAAAAAATACAGCATAAATCCAAAAAACAGATTGTAATACCTTTATACTATATAAGTTCAATTAATTTAAGTAATTTCATTTCTTCTTCTTTTTGTTTTGTAATTCTTAACCTTGCATTTCTTTAAAATATATAAATATAACTTATAAAATTTATGTGAGATATACAGTCTATTTCTGGATGTGAATATCAAAACCAGTTTCATTAGGTTGTTCTAAACCTTCCTTCAATTCCATAGAAGGAATTTCATAATCCCCAAAGTTTTGTTTACGATAAGCAATTGGCTTAACTGAATCAATATTATCTAATGTATTCAAAAATTGTTTCAGAGAATCATTAAATTCCTTTTCACCAGCTTTATCAGTACGGTAAGTAATATGAGATGGTAAAACAGTAAAACCAGGATAAAATAAAATATTGTGGGTAATTGGGAATAATAATTGATCAATTGGGCCATTAATACCTCTTGCACTATAATGACTTGGATAACCACCTACAGTAACCGAAAGAATAGCCTTTTTACCTTTCATAGCACCTTCACCAAATCTGTCACCGTAATGAGTAGCATCATGGACACCTACACCATAGGCATACCCACAAGAATAAACTCTTTCGAACCAGCCCTTTAAGATAGCAGGCATAGTATACCACCAAAGTGGGAATTGGAAAATGACAAGGTCAGCCCATGCTAAATTTGCTTGAGCCTTATAGACATCTTCAGTAAGCTTACCTTCATTAGTAGCAATAAAAGATTGAACAGCCACCTTCAATCTGTCACCTTCCTTGAAATTTAAGAAATCCTTTTCATCAACAACACTTTTGAAATGTTCTCTGTATAAGTCACTAACTCTGACTTCATGGCCATTCTTCTCTAAATGTTCTGCAGTAGCTTTAGCAAAAGATGCGTTAAATGATTTTAATTCTGGATGAGCAAAAACGATAAAGACCTTCATTTTTTGTTTTTAATTTGATGTTCTTCTTTAGTTGAGAATATAATTTGTTATAGCAAATGAGCTTGTTGATTTCTTGTTTTGAGAAATAGAAATCATAACAAATTGGTTGAAATGAAACTCTTTAACAATTTGATCAACATTTGCATCATTTTATATGTTTTCGATAACATATGCCATCGGTAACTTTACTAATCTCTAGGCTGCCTTAAATTTTTTCGAAGTTCTCACTACTTCTTTCTTCGCATTACTTTTCGTTTCTTAATCAGATCTGAAAATCTCGGATCCGAAGTTTACATAATTTTTCTCGGCTCCGATGTTTTTTTTTAATCTTTCTTGATTACGTTTCCAAAAAGAGAAGAGAACTCATCAGAAACCGGAAGGATTTATTACTAGAAGCATTACACATCATTGAGGGGGACTAAGATCAATCCGTACCGGGAAGGTAAATCAATCTGCTCTTCCGTGGTAAGAAAATATTTACATAGTCCGTTCCACGGATAGATATCGGATGACTCTTTGAATGGGCTTATCATGATCCAATGACTAATAGGAATCGGGAAAACGATTCCTACCTAGGCCGGTCTCAATAAAAAAGGGTCGGATAACTCAAAGGGAAACTAATAACCTTTATGCCTTAAAAATTGTAAAGTTTAGTTTTCAACTGTAATGAAGGGGAAGAAGCAATTTTCAATTTGCTTAAGTTTAAGGTATTTTTACTTCCCTTAAAACAGATCTTTAGAATAACAAAAAAATCAAATCCAAGAAGCTCTATAAATGCCACAGAATGTTTGAATTTTATGTAGAAAGGGTCTTCTTGATGAATTTTCAGAAGGCAGTAACAACTGTGAAGAAAAAACCAGCAATAGGAGAATAATTGGTTTACTGTATTCAAAATGAAAGACCTTATGCCTAAAAAAGTTTTGCTTGCTTTGACCTCTTTCAACGGCGAGTTTTATGAAGACGGTTCCAAAACTGGTGCTTTTGTTGTTGAAGCATTACATCCTTTTAGAGAGTTTAAAGCTCAAGGATTTGATGTTCAATTTGTTTCTGAAACTGGCACATTTGATTGGGATGAACATTCATTAACAGGAACCTTCTTAAATGGTCAAGATAAAGCAGAGTTTGATGATGCTTCTTCTGATTTTCAACAAGCAGTGAAAAACATTAAGAAAGCTAGTGATATTATTACAGATGATTACATCATCTTCTTTGCCACTGGGGGTCATGGTACTTGTTTTGATTTTCCCACTGCCACTGGATTACAAGATTTGGCTTTAGAAATTTATGACAAAGGTGGTGTTGTAGCGGCTGTATGTCATGGTCCAGTGATTTTTGAAGGGCTAACTAATAAAGAAACAGGTAGAAATATAGCCTTAGGAAAGACTTTAACTGGTTTTACCAATGAAGGTGAAGAAAATTTAGGTGTTATGAAGATAATGAGGGAAAAGGGAGTTCCAACAGTTCTTGACGTTTACAATAAATGTGGAATTAGGTATCTAGCACCGCTTGATCCCTGGGATGACTTCTCCTATGCCGATGGTAGAATAGTTACTGGTGTTAACCCAGCTTCTGCAGGCTCTACTGCAAAGAGGGCTATAATATCTTTATTAAAATAAATAAATTCAAATTGTTACTTTACGATAATTACAAGAAATTTTCTAGGGCAGATATAAACCACTATCAATAGTATATATTACATTTTATATGTTCCTACTTTATATTTAATTCTTCTTCCGTTGTTATTATTATTTTACTTGCTATACCAAAATTACGAAGCAAGGCTAAGACATATAGTACTATTTTTAACAAACATTATATAAAATAAAGAATAGAAATAAAATAAGATAATACATAGTTTCATCATTATATGGTGTGAAAAACAATATCATTACACGTTTAGAGGATCATTAAGCTAAACCGATATAGTTACCTGCAGCTAAAGTGGTGGTGGTAACGGTATTCTTCCAGTCACCACCAAATGGATTATCAACATCTAATTCTTGATCTTGTAACGAGATACCACTACCCACAGTAATAATTTCATCTTCTTGTTCATGAAGAATAAATTTAATAGAAATACCCTTCTTTGACTCTTGTGCTAATCCATCAGTGATAAATCTAGCGATTAATCTAGTATCATTGGCATCCCTGTCCAAGGTTAATGATTCCTTAAATCTCCAAGTAATTCTCTTCTTTTCTTTACTGAATGAACCTTGTGGTTTAGATAAAGCATTGGTAGCTTGCGTACCTTCAATAGAAGCATAAACAACAAGATCTTCTAAAACCAATTTTCTCACTCTTTCAGGGACAAATGGAGCAATCTTAATAGTTAAGACAACGCTAGCTTGATGTTGTTCAAATTTCCATATTGGATGAACAACAATTGGAGCTAAAGGTTCTTTAATGGAATACTTAATGGCACCGAGAATTCTAGAATTAATAAATTGTGGGTTAATTTTAAAATTTTCTTGTTCAACTTGTTCCACAAAAGCTTGGTTTAAGATTACTTTATCAAATTTAGCAGCATTATTTATTTTCAAATTAATACCCACTGGTAATTCACCATTAATTGATGTATTTGGAACATAGTTTAATGCAATTTCACCAATTAATTGAGAATCTTGCAAGACACCTTCTTTAAAGGTAGCATTCATAACTTCAGCAACACTTGCATTCAAACCAAATGACTGGTTACTGTTTGGGGAGTGATGGAACACAGATTGACCAGTGATTGCAGTAGAAGAACCAGTAACTTGTGGGTTTAATTGAGTCAATTCACCTGTTATTTGAGTAGATAATAAAGAGACATTTCTTTGGGTAGCTGAAGCATTGTTTTGTTCATATAATTGTTGTTGTGATTGAGGAGTTTGTTGTGGTTCCTCCTGAACTGGTGCTCTCTTAACAGGAGAAGGGGTTAATGGAGGTTGATTACTGGAAATTGTTTGCTTTCTTGAAGGTGGTACAGCAGGTGCTTGGATATGAATTGGTGAATTTTCAGCATATCCACTTGCTTGCTTTTGAGGAGTGTATTGTTGTTGTTGTGGTTGCTGATGTTCATGAGGCTGTAATGGTAAAGGTTTGAATTTCTGTTGTGGTTGTAATGGAGATTGGGCAACTGAAAAACCATTCGAGGGACTTCCATTGATAGAGTCTTGTTGATTCATTGGAGGTGGTAAAGTGTTAGTTACATTTCCAGATCCTGGAGTCGAATCAAATCTAGTTGGAGATCCAATTGATACGTTTTGTTGTAGTTGATGTGGAGATATATCTTGTGGAGGCATAAATGGCTTATCTTCTTGTGCTGCTACAATTGGTGAAGATTCAGGTTGACTCATGTTGGATAATCCCTGTGATACTGAATTATTTGGAGTAGCTGCAGGTTTTGATTGTGGTTGTTGTTGTGGCACAGTAGAATTTCTTTGATTAGTAGTAGAAGTGCGAGATCTTCTATTGTTGGATGATCTTAATTCTGAAGTACTTGAATTTGGAGATTCAGTTATGGTACTAGTTGGATTAGAGTTGAAAACTTGAGATTTTCTATTATTTAAGAATTTCTTACCGAAGATGGATCCTACCCTTGATCTCAATTTATGAGAAGACTTCTTGGTCTTTAGATTCTTATTATTGGATGAATCAGAAAATTCGTTATTCATTAAATCGTGATGTAATACAGTAGAAGACGAAGTGAAACGGTGACCAATATTTCCGAATGTACTCTTTCTGTTTTGATGTTTATGTGGGCTATTATTTTCTTGTTTTGGCGCTTCATTTTGAAGTTGTTGTTTAGTTGAACTCTCTTGACGTGAATTACTTAAAATAAAATTGTAAGTACTTGCCTCTTTAGCAAAACGATCAATTTCTGTCTTTGGTTCAAATTCTAAGAACTTAGCCATGACATTTTCAGAATCTCCAGTGGTGGCTAATAAATAGTCACTATACCCAGTTTGGTAGGATAGTAAACAATCCTTTATTGTTTGTAATCTATTATAATCTAATGTTTCGAAAACTTCGACTAAATAAGGTACTTCAGAGGCCCATTGGGCATTAGCAGCGTCTAATTTACCAGTTTGATCATTCTTTCTTTGATAATGATCAATGGTAGCGGCAATTTGACTTAATTTGGAATGTAATTGTTTACTTTGAGACCAGTATGGATCATTCTCAGTAGAGTTTTTCAAAGTCTTAACAACTTGATTGTTTAACACATTGTATAATTCAGTACTAGATTTTAAATCAGTTTTCAATTCACCAACGACAGTTTCCCATAAGGTATTTAATTCACCTAAAGAGTCAAATTTGAAATTAGCCATTTCCTCAGGGGTTAAAACTTGATTTTCTAACATTTGATTAGCTAAAATCTTATTAAGGTTCTCATTTTCAGCAATAATTTTTCTTAGTTGTTGAGCATAACTTCTTTTCAGATCGGTTATTTCTTTGAAAAAAGTGTAAAAATCCTTATTTATTAATTTGGCTTGTGACAATCTAATTCTAATTGCTTCAGTAGCCTCATATGGCTGCTTAGCGGTTAGAATACTAAAATATTCTGTTCTCTCTTGACTCATTTTCAATTAAAAGTTAAAGAGATCACCTCAAAATAGCGACTAAAAATATCAACAAAATAAGCACGCTAATAAGTCTGCTTTTTTATAGATTCAATATTAAAGATGAAACTTAATTGCTGATGTGCACTTATTAATTACCTTCTTTATAAGTTAAAATGATCAGGTAATAATATTTTATTGACCCTTCTTTTATTGAATTCACGAAATGTCGTTTTCCTTGTCTATTAGCGGTTTTTTTTTTCAAAATTTAATATATTGATTAATTAAGCAAGAAGGCTGAAATAGCATCTTAGACGAACCGCAGTATGCAGAATAACCATGATTTATAAGAAGTGCTTCTTAATCAGTTTAAAGAAGCAATAACTTTTTGTGTGGAATCACTATCTTGTGGATGGTACAGCATACAACTGTGATAAAGTAATATAGGCTTTATTACGGTTTTCTAGATCCATATGATAAATTAATAGGTTGCTCAATTCGATGATGAATTTGAGTTATCTTCTGTAGAGATAAAGGTAAAGTATCTCTTCATGTACTGAAAGTTCATTATTCTCAATGAAAGATTATATACTACAGGTGTAAAAACTGTTAATTGTATTACATTCCTTTTTAGCAGCTCGAGCAAAGTTTCACTCGAAGTTTATTCCGCCCAGCTAGTATGGCTTTGTAGCCGTTAAAGTTCGAATAGATTTTATTTTCAGCTGAAAAGACTAAATCAAACGTTTTATAAGAGTCATAGAGTAATATCCTTTATTATAACATATGTATTTGTCCTTGGTAAAAGAATTAAACTCCTATTAAGATAATTTCCCTCTTCTCTTAATCGTATTATTGAATACTTTTTTTTATTTCAAATATAAGCCCTTTTAAAAGTGACTACTTGAATACATTGATTGAGAATATTTCCGTTTCTTATAATGGTGAAAATATTTTGGTTTTATTAAATCATAATGAGTAAAAGAGACTTTCCGTTTAGAAGCACCTTCCTTCTCATTATGTTATTTAAAGGAAAGAAAAACAAATAAGAATAGAAGGTTTACTGGTTCTAACCCCCAATTCGGGGACTTACTTGTTCTAGACTTTTTAAGTTTTTGCGGTAAGCATAGTTCTCTACTTTTTCTACAAGCATCATGAAAATGATAACATGAAATGATAGTGCTTAACCTTTTCCCCCAGAAAGAAATCTGCAGAAGTTGGTATCATACAGTGTTTTTTTAGTTTGTAGATTGGTTTTAAACGTTTAGAAGAGGTACCCTTCATTTACCTATATTATTCGGGCAACGTTTGGTTTAGTTGTATTAATAGGGAAAGGGGTGGATTTTATTCTGTTTTAACGTTGATACCTAAACACCCAGCTCATAGAAGGAGGGTCATGACTGTATAAGGGACCCCTATGACATAACCTTACTGTTGCAAAAACATCCCTTATCACAAAATGGGAGATCACTACAATGAATACAAATGGGAATTTGATGTAATTATGTATATTCCCTCTTTAGGAAAGTGACAGATAAGCTGGTTTCTCTTATCAAGGAATTTCCCTTTTTGAACAGCCCGACGCGAATTTCTTGAAATTTTGGGAAATTTCGCGATGACAGACATTTGCAATCTGCAACAACAATGACAACATCGAATTCCAATTTACTGACGCGTTAAAACATGCTGATCGAGGAATGAGTTAAGCTATTCTCAAAATAATAGAGGTGAAGCTTAATTTAATACGTTAATTTTATTACTTATTTTTATTGGTAATCTTCAGTATCTTTTCTTTTTTTTTAACTCAAGGGATTACATCCAGATAATTTAGTTTTTATTCCAATACTCTTTCAATTACTTGAGTCACCAGTTTATATCCCAGAGCAATAAGGAAAAATAAGAATAAAAAGGTAGCACATTACCTTAGTATTATATGAGTTTAGAGAAAATAAAGTGTGTTGGTCAGACAAATCAAGATGAACATAAATAATATACCTGCGTCACAACATAGTGACTACTCAAACCCATTAAATAATCCTGATGAGGAAGGACACCCTGGGGACTGCTTAGTACAGTCCAGGGATAATAGCAGTAATCTAATCAATAACATCCCAATTAACGAAACAAATAACCCAAATTCTACAATTATGACAGATGTGTCACAACAAAATGACAATAATCAATTGGGAGCGAACAATTTGAAATTCTTTCCATATTCAACCAATAAATTGACTAGAAGTACAGGTACTTTGAATCTATCCCTAAGTATGATAAATTTACAAGATCTTCAGAATAACTCGGATCAAGAATCTGTCAATTTACAAAATATCAATGAAGATGACGAACTCATAAACCAATCCATAAATAATTGGTCTCCATTCAACGACACTCATCCAATTACACCTAAATTGAAAAGAACTGCATCCAAATCACATTTATCCCCATTTATTGATAATACAGAAACTTTAACAAAATGGAAATATAAAAAATCAGATGCCTCAGTAAAACCATCTAACAAAAGACAAGAGGGTTTACAAAGAGAACCACTAGTATCCTGGTTATTACCGGCAACTGAAATATCATCTAATAAAGAAAATGATATGATCACAGATGAATCGGATACTTTACCCATCTTCCAGAATAACAATAATAAAGGATTGAAATCCAAATTGACGAATAAAGATGAAATTTCCAATACTAGAAATAAGAAACAGGTTATTCCAAATACACCAATAAAGAGAAATCCATTAAAGGATACTACAAACCTTTTTTCACCAACTTTTCAGGATAAAAATTTATCTCCTAATAATAGAAGTAGAGGTGTTTTCAACAATAGTACGATATACAATGATGACATCAATAGTATTAATAACAATCTAACGTTTACAAAATCCCCATCAATTATAACACCAAAGTTAAGATTACCATCCTTGACTGGATCACCTATAAGTCCATTACCGCCTGTAAATGATGATATGTTTCCCTATGGTAGTTCACAATCATATGATGATTACCATCATATTTCTCCATACTATAATAATTCTAATAGTAACCAAAATAAAAGATTAAAGAAAATTAAGAAATCAAGAGAATCTGTCATTTTCAAAAATGTTGAATTAACCCACAGTTTACAACAATTTACAGATGATCTATACGGTACAGATGAAGATTTAGATCTCAATGCAAGTAGAGATAAACCACTTAATCCTGAGAAAAGACATCTTGCTAATCATCATCCTGATAGTTCATTATCGTTTTTCCAAAAATTTCCTCCTCCTATAAAGTTACCACCAAGAGCTAGAAACACAATATCACCTGTTAGAACCATTGATTCTGATAATAATAGTTCAGATGATCAATGTTTGTCTACTCCAACTAGGAAGAATTTCCACAGACACGACCAAATCAAAGATCATGTTTCACAATACCCTAAAATCAATCCTCCTTCCATAAAGATAGAACCACCTTCAGATAAAGATGACAACAGTTTGCAGAGCAAAAAAGAAAGACATATCAATGCATCTGTTAAGAATAGAATAATTCCACCCTTCTCCCCAATTAATCCTGATGGCCATTTATATGAACAATTCAACAATGTTTGCGTAATAGGAGAAGGTCAATTTTCTAAAGTTTTTCAAGTCACTTTACCTGACACAGGAAATAAATACGCGGTTAAATCTGTCACTCCTAGTAAACATAATCCTAAAGCTAGAATCATACAAGAGATAACATTATTAGCTGAAATAAATAGAACATCATCGAATGATCAAGAAGGGAAAGAATATATTATTGATTTTATTAGTTCTTGGAAAGAAATGGATGCATTCTATATCATGACAAATTTTTATGAAAATGGTAATTTTGATAAGTTCCTAGAAGAACAAATTATCGCAAAGAAAACCAGACTAGAAGACTGGAGAATATGGAAAATTATTGTAGAGCTTTGCTTGGCTCTACGTTTTATTCATGACTCATGTCATATAGTTCATTTAGATATTAAACCTGCTAATATTATGATTACATTTGAAGGTAATTTGAAATTAGCCGATTTTGGTATGGCCACACATTTACCATTAGAAGATTTGGGGTTTGAAAATGAAGGTGATAGAGAATATATTGCTCCTGAGATCATTTCTGATTGTATTTATGATTTCAGAGCAGATATCTTTTCATTGGGGTTGATGATTGTTGAAATTGCTGCAAACGTTGTTCTACCTGATAATGGTAACGCATGGCATAAGTTAAGATCTGGTGATTTATCAGATGCTGGTAGATTAAGTTCGACAGAAATACACTCTGAATCATTATTTTCAACTGCAAGTACAAAAGTGGATACAAAACTTAATGATTATAGCTCCTATCTGGAGGAGAATGTAAGCCAGATTAGTAATAACAATAATAATACTAAAACTAACAATAATAATAATAATAATAATAATAATAATAATAATAATAA